>BGPR01002249.1:162435-187078 GCA_013235015.1 Araneus ventricosus | reverse complement strand
CTAACTAGCATTTTTTATTTTAATGATTTTCTACTTTTGTTTCTGAAACTGACTACTAGGTGACGCCACTGGTACGGAATCACAATTTAATTAAATGAATTATTCAATGTTAATTAAATTCTTAAAATATTAAAATAATGTATAGTCACGGAAAATACAAAATTTTAAATCTCTATCACATCAGGAAGTGAATGAAAAACAGATTTAAAAATTCCGCCAAGAAACGTGGAACAAATTAAATTAAATTGTTTAATGACACACTCTTATTACTATGCTAAAATTAAATTTCTTTAAATTTTAATTATTGTTATTTTTTTAATTTTTAGTTTATAGTTCTTTACAACAAATATTATATAGAATATTGAAATCTTAGTGCTCTGCATAATTCAGAAATATGTCTCCGTTCATGGAATCATTACTTTTTAATACAGTTTTAGAGTATTTTATGCAGTTAATCACTTTCCTCCATTAATGACTTTGAAGTACACTCAGATTCCTTAAAATAGATAAAATTAGAGAAAAAAAGTATTATGAATGAGCAATTTTTTAAATATGATTTTAAAAATAAAAGTTTCCCAAATATTCCCATGTATTATAATTATTTTTTCATTAATAACCAAATTTCTTTTTGTTTAAGAAAATATGCCATGCATGAAATCGTTTTTGCGAATTAAGACAAGAGGGGAGGGAATGGAGAATAGCGTCCTTGAAAAAATGATTTTCTTGCTTATGTGGAAAAAAATATTAAAGGAGCGTTTTATAAAAATGATTAGAACAATGGCTTATAATGTTAGGTATGAATTGAAAAAAAGAAATTTCACAAATTTCAAATTTATCCTTCATATTAGAAGTAATTTTCTCTGTGATTAAAAATCTATTTTAGAAATTTAATTAAATTCCGATCATTCTTAGCTGTAACCTTGTTTATAATTTTGATTATAAAAACTACTGTGCACTGGAAAATCGAAAAAAGTTAATTAAATGCACTTAAAATGAAAAGAAATTCAGAAATTAAGACTTTTTTTTATCAGGAGATAAGAACAAAGGACTTCAAGCTGTATTTTTTTAATGAAACAGAATTGGTAGTAATTATGGCCTACAGAAAGCAAGTTTTTCTGACATTTCTCTACATTACGATTCTTAGAAAGCTTGGAAATTTAAATTAAATTTTAGGATTCAGTTATAAAAAAAGAGAAGAAAAGAGCACAGTTTAAAAAGTTTTCCTGGATTAATGGCATTGAGTTTCGCTTTCACGATAAACAAGAGAGAGATAAGATTTTAAATTTATATTTCATTAATCGAGATTTCCAAACATCTGGAGATAGCATAACAACGTTGCTTCCATTTCTTATAATGCCTTTACTGTTTATGCACTTGCGAATTAAAAAGGTGCATTTTTATCTGTTTATATTCGACGCAGGAGTGTAAGAATCAAACTCTCGCACGGCCGATAATTTTTTCTAAAATAAGGAATGCTTCTACTATTTTATGACTTCAATGCAAGAAAATTTTCGATGCTTAAATCCTAAATATGAAGTTGTGAATATTCTACACCATTGTTAAAATGTTTCGGTATC
Source organism: Araneus ventricosus (assembly GCA_013235015.1). Lineage (NCBI taxonomy): Eukaryota > Metazoa > Arthropoda > Arachnida > Araneae > Araneidae > Araneus > Araneus ventricosus. The sequence goes on along the minus strand of BGPR01002249.1, from coordinate 185,501 downwards.
CGATTGTGTTGAGAAGGCGAATTTCGATGAAAAAATCAAAAGCCTTTTATAATCTAATAATAGAGACCTTACTTTTAAAATTCTAAAAGAGTTTCTGTTTTAATTCTACCTAACATATGTTAGGAAACTTGATCTTAAATCGAGGTCCGAATTTTTCGAACCCATATATTTAGGATGGTTCTCACTGATTCTAACCACTAAGCGTTTGCAGCAGCATTGATTCACTTTCGAGTTTAAGTAAATGAGGTATCGCTATAAATACAAGCAAAACATCTCGGCAATTGTTTCTCCGCTTCGCTTTTACAGGCTAACTGGATGGCTGGCTGACTATTTTTCTCAGAATTTCCCGGCAATTGCTTTTCCACTTCGCTTTTACAGGCTAACTGGATGGCTGGCTGACTACTTTTCTCAGAATTTCCCCGCAATTGCTTCTCCGCTTCACTTTTACAGGCTACCTGGATGGCTGTCTGACTACTTTTCTTAGAATTTCCAACACTTTTGCTATACGCTATGCGTGTATTATTAGGCAGAAGTCCAAATTTATTAGAATTGGGGTTAAGAGTAAGTTAAATGCTGCAAATGCTTTCTGAATTTTTAACTCGAAATAATTTTTCAATATGTAATCGCACGGATCTTGGACCTACTTTTAATTCATCAACGGGTCATGGTTTTCCTGACCTGTCCTTGATTTCAACCGCCCACCAACATCTATTAGATGCTTGGTGGATCGATAATAGTGATTCTCTCAGCGATCATAAGCTTATCTGTGTCCAGCTTGCGGGTGATTTTTCTTTTTCTCACGATTTTATTTTCAAAACGAAATTTTCATTAAACAAATTTTCTCACCGTTTCCGGAAAGACTTGGTCTTCCTAAAAAATTTATTTACAACGGTATCCTTAATTGAGGGTATCGACTTATTTTATAAAACTTTTATGGATCTAATTACCAAAGCTGCTTTTGGTACTTTCAAAAAGAAACCTCTAGGGCATAAGAAAATCTTTTCTTTTTGGAATGACACCTTGCGTGTAAAACGTAATCGTGTCACTGCCTTATATCGTAAATATAATAGCCTTAAGAAAAATGATGCACCTGGAGATTCGGTCCTTGCCGCGGGCATTATCTATCGGAAAGAAAGATCTGAGTTGAAAAAGCTTATAAACACCACCAAAAGGAAAGCTTGGGAGATTTTCTGTTTGAATTACAATTCTAAGTTTGGCCATACCTTTAAAGTTGCCTTTAGTAAACTCAAAAGAAATTATAATTTGGATATTAAAATACCAAACAATAGTAATCCTTCAATTGCAGAAAACGCTAAATGCATGTTAAATCACTTTTTTCCCTTTAAAGATTTATCTAACTTTAATAAACTTTCTTTTCCTTTTCAGTCTTTAAATTGCATTAATATTTTGGATTTAGAAGATTTGTTTACAGGATTAAAAGGTGGTAGGGCCCCCGGTTTGGACCGAATCGACTATAGAACGTGGACCAAAGTTTTTGAGATGGACAAGTTTTTCTTTTGTGATTTTATTAATTTGTGTTTTAGATTTTCTTATTTTCCTTCTTGTTTAAAGAATGCGAAGGTCTTCTTCCTGCTTAAGCCAGGGAGAGACCGTAGCATTATTTCGTCATATCGGCCAATTTGTCTTTTGCCCACTCTGGGCAAATTGATCGAGAGGCTATTTATTAATCAATTTAATTCTTTTATTATTAGGCATAATTTAATTCATCAATTTCAATTTGGTTTTAGAGAGCTGTCGAACTGCGAGGTGGCTGTCAAGTCTTTAATTAGTAAAATTAGGGCCTCTCGGGAGGGGAATCATGTCGCTCTGGTGTCTATTGACATTAGGGCGGCATTTGATAGCCTCGACTGGAGGTTCTTTTCCAATTATTTAAAAAATATGATTTTCCCTTTAATATTCAAAATTTTATTTTTTCTTATTTAAAAGATAGACAGGTTTCATATGTCAATGCTTTAGATTTTATTACTGTTGAGGTGTGTCAGGGCTGTCCCCAGGGTTCAGTCCTGGCCCCTCATATTTGGAATTTTTACTTAAACTTTACTTTACACAAAATAAAAATAAGCAAAAGAAGGGGTTGGCGACCTTCAAGAGAACCCCAATTTTTAAAATTAAGGGAAGGACCATCCGGACAGTCGACTCCCTTAAATACCTTGGAATTTACATAGATAATCGAATAAACTGGAACAAACATATTTCTAATTTAAAAATTAAAATTTATAATTTAATTAAAAATTTTTACAGTGTATCAGGTCCTAACTTGGGTGCCGGTGCTTCTCTTTTGAAACACTGGTACCTTTCAGTTATTCAACCAGCATTATTATTTGGAGCGGCTGTCTGGGGTGGTTCCTTCACCAAACACCAGATTTTAAGTTTATTTTCAGTCCAAAGAGTTGCATTAATAAAAATTTCAAAATGTTACAGGACCTGCCCCACTAATGCACTTAATGTTTTTCTTGGGCTTCCTCCCCTCCATGTTGTTGCCCGTTCTCTTTTTATTAAGTTCCAAATTTGGTACGACAGATCTAATGAGTACGATTTTATTAATGTTGATCATTTAGACCATTTTATTAAGATTAACCATATTAATTTAAATAAAAGAATTATTACTTTTCCACCTCTTATTAAAAATCCTGATTTTGATATTTACACTGACGGCTCGGGCATTGATGGCAATGTCGGAGCCGCCGTTTGCATTTTTAAAAATAATGTTTTATCTCAATAATTTCAATTTAAATTGTCCAATTATAATTCAGTCTTCCAGGCCGAGTTGGCAGCGATTAATTTTGCCGTCGGCTGGGCCTTGGAAGGCGGTTTTAAAGTGAATATTTACACGGATAGCTATTCCTCTATACAGGTTTTGAAAAAATCAGATGTTAAATCCGGTTTTATTAATGATATTAAATCTAATGTTTTTAGGGCTCTTGGGTCGGTCGGTTTGTCCTGGGTAAAGGCTCATGCTGGTATCCCAGGTAACGAACTGGCCGATCAATTTGCCAAATCAGCTATTACGGAAGGAAATTTCTTGGATATCCCTGCTCCCTATAGTTTTCTAAAGAAATATATTAAAAATATAATTCTAAGTGACTGGCAGCAACATTGGGGGGAATCTGACACTGGTGTCAGGGTCCGTGAATATGTTCCCTTTGTTGATTTTAATTTACTTACTCATAATCGCTATTTGTTATTTTTTATTTCCGGGCATGGTCCTTTTCCTGCTTATCTTTTTCGTTTCAAAATTTTAAATAGTCCTAATTGCATCTGCGGTGGCCTGGGGGATCCGGACCACTTCGTGTTCGACTGCCCTCATACTAAGGATTTTCATTTAACTTGTCCATCTGGGATTTTTAAACCTGATTGGTTCTCTAGTGTTTTGAAGAATGTTGATTCACTGAGGAGGCTTCAGAAAATCTGCGTGATTCCTAACCGTATTTGTAATGAGTTGAAGAGTTTAAATTGATTTCTGTTTTTTGTGTGTGTGTTCTCTGGTTGGTCTTGGTTTTGTTGTTTGTTTGCTTGTAAACATTTTACCTATTGCTTGCTTGTTTGTTGTTTTATTTTACTAATTTTTTTTAAATTGATTTTTGGCTGTTTTCGATGATTGGGCCTTGGAGTACTTTTCCTGTGTTTTTTTTTTTTAATCCTTTGTAACTTTTGAATTTTTGGGTATTTAATGGATCCATTGTTTAACTTTGGATTTTGGTTTGCTTTGGCTTGCCAGAATTTGAAGTACTCAGTTTTTGATTAATGATTTCAGAAGTACCCATATTGTTTTTTTTTTACTTTATTGATTGTAAACGTTACTGGAGCTTTTCTCGGTTGTTCTTGGTCTACTTATGTGGTTATAATGCTTATGCCTTAGTTTTGTTTGTTTTTATATATTTTGGATTATATTCAATTCTGTGATTGTACTGGTGTGCTTGTTATCTTGCACGGGACTTTTGGGGTTTATAACCTCTGCCCCCTACCCACGGGGCGTTGTAAATATGTTCTGTGTTTTGTGTTTGTTTGGTTTCATGATTGTTCGTTTTATGCAGTAATTTTTGTTTTCCTGTAATAGTTGATTCACGGCTCTTGCCCCAATTGGGCTATGTAGTAAATCATGGTATCTTGTTTTAAATTTTTGTTATTGAACTTTAATTTTTGTATTTTGCTGTATTTTAATTTCTATGTTATTGGATACTTTCTGTTTTTGTTTAACAATCTGCAATTCGGTGGTTTAGGCCGCCCATAAGGTTCTTTTACTGTTTATATGAAGGTTTTGATATCCATCGCAACTTTCTGTTTTGTTTAATATCGATACTTACTGTTGTTTGTCTTTATGAATTTTATTTGTTATTTGTAATATTGTTAAATTAGGTACAATTGATATGTATTTATTGACAAATGATGTATTTTGACACATTTTGGAATTTTTTGTTATGGTTCAGTTGTGTTTGAGACTTTAATTATTGTACTTCGTATTTTTCCGTCGATTGTAAAGTTAATAATTTTCTGTTTTGTTTATTTAAGCCCAATTGGCTTTTTGTAACATTCCTCAGTTTAATAAATGCTGTCTGGTTCTCTTTCCCCGGCTGCCCTTGTGGTGTCTTACACCCAAAAGGGTAGGCCGGCAGTCGTGGGTTGAGAATGAGAATGGCTGACTACTTTTCTTAGAATTTACTGGCGATTGCTTCTCCGTTTCGCTTTTACAGGCTAACTGGATGGCTGGCTGTCTACTTTTCTCAGAAGTTCCTGGCAATTGCTTCTCCGCTTCGCTTTTACAGGCTAACTGGATGTCTGGCTGACAACTTTTCTTAGAATTTCCCGGCGATTGCTTCTCCGCTTCACTTTTACAGGCTAACTGACTGGCTGACTACTTTTCTTAGAATTTCCCGGCAATTGCTTCTTCGCTTCGCTTTTGCAGGCTAACTGGATGGATGGCTGGCTACTTTTCTTAGAATTTCCAACACTTTTGCTATACGCTATGCGTGTATTATTAGGCGGAAGTCCAAATTTATTAGGATTGGGGTTAAGAGTAAGTTAAATGCTGCAAATGCTTAACGATGATTATTAAACTGTTAAATTATTTTGATTTAATTTTTAGTCAAGTTGACTATAACGTTTTTAATAAAGTGTTTGTTTTTATATCAGCCTAGTCGTTGAATACGACTTGAAATTTTTACACTAAACATGAGATACAGATATCAACATGGAGCTTTATTTTCAGAAATTTTAATAATACGCGGCAGTTGAAAGCAATATAAGGAGTAGATTCAAAAAGAAAACGAAAAGAACGATTTATGCTGACTTTAAGGTCAAATTTTCCCAAATGTATTGGAAAAGTAAAATTTAAAGAAGATAAGAATGGGTAAATAAAAATAAAGAAGCGGACTCAAAAGCGCTACAAATTTAAGTGGTTCTGTATTCCATGTACCATCCACAGACTGTAACAGTTTGCATGGGAAGTGATGCCAACGGGAGTAGCATGAAATATGGCTAGAGGTCCTGTTGAGAACCTGATGGTGATGTCTGGTGGTGATTCTCACACCAAAGGCAATATTGGAAGTGATAACAGCGAGAAGCACAGAATATGGCTAAGAGGAGACAGTTAAGACCCTGATGTCTCTGGTGGTGATTCTCACACCAAAACTGTATATTGGAAGTGATAACAGCAGGGTAGCAAGTATGGCTGGGTAGTCTGCTGAACCCTGATGTCTGGTGAGTGATTCTCACACGCAAGGCATATTGGAAGTGATAACAGCAGGGTGCTGAAATATGGCTAAGAGGAGACTTGTTGAACCTGATGTCACAGAGTGAGGTGATTCTCCACCAAAGGCAATAATGGAAGTGATAACAGCAGTGAAGCATGGAACATGAAGCTGAGAGGGAATCTGTTGAACCTGATGTCTGGTGGTGTCTCTCACAAGTATAATATTAGGAAGTGATAACAGCCAGATAGCTTTCCAGAACTCTATGGCTAGGGGCTGTTGAACCTGATGTCTGGTGGTGATTCTCTACACCAAAGGCAATGGAGTGATGATAACAGCAGTGAAGCATGGAATATGGCTAGAGGTCTGTTAGACTGATGTCTGGTGGGTATCTCTCACAAGTATAATATTGGAGAGTGATAACAGCAGAGAAGCACAGAATATGGCTAGAGGGGACTGTTGAACCTGATGTCTGGTAGGTGATTCTCACACCAGAGCAATATTGGAAGTGATAACAGCAGAGAAGCATGAATATGGCTAGAGGGAGACTATTTGAACCCGATGTCTGGTGGTGATTCTCCACACCAAAAGGCAATATTGGAAGTGAAATAACAGCAGGGAGTAGCATGAAATATGGCTGGAGATATAAGTCTATTGAACCTGATGTCTGGTAGTGATTCACACCTCACACAAGGCAATATCGGAGAGTGATAGCAGCAGTGAAGCATGGAATATGGCTAGAGGAGTCTGTTGAACCTGATGTCTGGTGGTGTCTCTCCACACAAGTGCAATAGTGGAGGTGATAACAGATGAGGAAGCACAGAGAAAATGAAGCTGGGAGACTGTTGCAAGACCTGATGTCTGGTAGTGATTCTCACACCAAAGGCAATGTAGAGTGATAACAGCAGAAGCACATGGAATGGCTAGGAGACTGTTGAACCTGATGTCTGGTGGTGATTCTCACACCAAGAGCAATATTGGAAGTGATAGCAGAGAGCATGAAATATGGCTAGATAGGTCTGTTGAACCTGATGTCTGGGGTGATTCTCACACCAAAGGCAATTGGAAGTGATAACAGCAGAGAAGCATGGAATATGGCTAGAGGAGCTGTTGAAAACCTGATGTGCTGGTGGTGTCTCTCACACCAAGTACAATATTGGAAGTATACAGCAGCAGAGAAGCAAATATATGGCTAGAGGAGACTGTTGAACCTGATGTCTGGTGGTGGTGATTCTCACACCAAGGCAATATTGGAAGTATTAACAGCAGAGAAGCATGAAATATGGCTAGGAGTCTGTTGAACTGATGTCTGGTGTTCTCTACACCAAAGGCATATTGGAGTGATAACAGCAAGAAGCAGGAATATGGCTAGAGGAGACTGTTGAACCTGATGTCGGCGTGGATTCTCACCAAAGGCAATATTGGAAGTGATGCTGGAAGCATGGAATATGGCTAGAGGAGTCTGTTGAACCCTGATGTCTGGTGGTTCTCTCACACCGCTACAATTGGAAGTGATAACGGCAGAGAAGCATGGAATATGGCTACGAGGTCTTGAACCTGATGTTTGTGGTGCTCTCACATCGTGCAATATTGGAAGTGATAACAGCAGAAAGCATGGAATATGGCTGAGAGTCTGTTGAACCTGATGTTGGTGTGTCTCTCACCGAAGTACAATATTGGAAGTGATAACAGCAGAGAAGCATGGAATATGGCTAGAGTCTATTTGAACCTGATGTTGGTGGTGTCTCTCACACCAAGTACAATTGGAAGTGATAACAGCAGAAAGCCTGGAATATGGCTAGAGAGTCTGTTGAACCCTGATGTCTGGTGGTGTCTCTCACACCGTGCAATATTGGAAGTGATAACAGCAGATACTATAATATATATAGCGGATATGGCTTGAGAGTCTTTTGAATCTGATGTCTGGTGTTGCCTCTCATCAAGTGCAATATGGAAGTGATAACAGCAGAGAGAGAGAGCATGGAATATGGCTAGAGGGTTTGTTGAACCTATGATCTCTGGTGGTGTCCTTCACACCAAGTGCATTCTGCTGATTAAGTGTTCATCGATCAAAAGGTGCTTTATTGCTGTTCACCATCTCCTGCATTCAGTGTCGGTAATAATTCTTATTTTCGAGGGCATACATGTAATGATTTAATTTTTTGATATACTTTATATTAATTCTTTTCAAAGCCTCAACATTTTCAATTACTTCTGCTTCAATCTTAGAGAACCACACTTCTACTTTAACTTCCAGAGTCACGAGATTCTGCGGGGAATCCCCCTTTTCCCAAGTATTTAAGCTCTCTGCGTACTTTTTTTTTAAAAAAATGCTCTTTTTCTTACATATAAACCTTCCTACTAAGACGCGCCGCTTCGCTCCTAACACTTCACTCCTGGTCATGAAAGTTTTTTAACTCTCTGAGCAGCGAAAACGACTTTTCCGTTCTCCACGTTCAGTTCAAAAGCAGATAGCTCGTATTTATATTTATATTCTCTTAAAATCAAGTATTAATCAAGTATCTTAAGATCAAGTATTAATCAAGTATTCTTAAGATTTCAGATATATAATTAAATATAAAGAAGATCGATTCATTTACTTTAAAAGCTAAGTTTTCTAACCTGATAGCTAAAAGTTCAAATTAATTTGGCGCTCAGAGGGTTAAATTATCATTCGTTATATGTTGAGCATAACCTGCATTATCATCTTTATAATGGACAAATAGAAATTGGAATGAAGTTTTGATTGGATCAACTAGCGCCTTCTTAGTCAAGATGCTTGTTTAAACCTCAAATAAAGAATGATGTTAGGTACATTTAAATAATTATATTTGAAATTTCTTTCCCATTCGTTGATTGCTATGGCCGCTAGGAATGTTTTTACCTATATAGCTTATTAAAACTTAAATAGGCGGCATTTAAATTAGAAAACTTTTCTGCTATACAAGCAATAAAAGAATAGATAGAATTTTAGTTATGAGAATAATTATTCCAGTCGGAGCACTAGATTATTATTTATAGTTTCGTCGAATGTGAACGCATATTTTTTTTTAAAATTCGGAAATGAATAAGCTGGTACCGATATTTAATAAAGTTTTATTTGCTACGCATTCTTTTGGGCCACCAGCATAAATGCAAGCAGAGAGCGATGAAATCGCTATTGTCACGAAAATCGTCCAGTGGGTGTACGGTGAAAACAATTCAACAAGTAGGACAGTGGAGAGTTACGCTTCATTCTCTAATATTCCTGTAAATACGAAGCACAGGTAACACGAAAAACAGCACTTGCACAAATTAGCAACACAAGCAGACAAAAAATCAATAATAAAAGCTCTTTCATCACTTTCAATCTCGGCGTCTATCAGCTTACTAGCTCACACTGCTGATAAAACTCCGAAAAGAGATTCCAAAGGCGTCCGCACTCAAAGACGTTCAAACATGTTCGCACTCTAATGATATTATTCCTCGTTACAGTTTTATTATATCCCTCGTCCTATTTATAGTCTTCCCCACAAATTGTGACGTTACTTGGAATCATCTCGAACAATCTGTGTATCTCCCTTGCTAATGGAGATAGGAAGAAAATTCTAGTATTTTCGGGATTCTACATTTTGTCTCCAAAGTGGTAGCCAATGGCTTCCATTCCCCCACCTCCGGCATCTCATAGAATCTCTGTAAATGTATCTTTCCGACCATAAGACTAAGGGGTCTATTCTGGTACCCCGGTTGGCTTGGGAGTTGGGTTGGGTTCCGTTGTTAACGTGTGGAACCCAACCGGGGGTACCAGAATAGACCCCTAACATTACGTGGAAGCGACCTTACAAGTTCATAATACTCACCAGAGAACATCAAGCTGCGCAGAATTAACTCAAAGAGAACAAGACATGAAGAGATGGGAGAATGGCGAGTAACGAGGCTTAGCAACAACGGGTCATCCTATTACATGATGAACTAAAACTAAACCACCTGTATTAAAACTGTACATAGCTCTTTTTTTCTAAATATTGTTGTATCGATCGTGGCCTTTTTTAAGGTGTTATCGGTTCTTTTGAATGGATTACTAGTGTTCCAGAGATGATAACAAAACAGTTTATTTAGATGATAACATAGAAGACAGGATAAACACTGAGTACGGATAGAATAGCAAAATGGAAATAATTGTTGCGACCCTTCGCGGCTTGCAACAGCACAAACAGAAAAATACGTCTGGACCCTTCGGGGTCAGCCACGACAAATGTTACCTCTTTTGGAACTTTCGCTGGAAACCTGGCTTCACTCGCCGGCGCTTTCCGAAGCTTTCATTCACCCTTCGAGTTCGCTACTCGACCGATTTAAAAAAAAAAACAATCCTCGATCCTCAGGTGAGGACAGCGCCCTCTACCAGCGAGTGGGATTGAGAATCCCAACGCTACAATTGTCATCATGTAACATTCTCTAGCATACTTATAGTCCATTGCAATTAGTCCGAAAAATATCAAATAGGGGAAAAAATTTATATAGTTTTGAAACTTTGGTCAAATACTTATTTGACCTCAAGGATCTCAGAACCGAAAAGTTTCCACCTCTCTGGGGGGGGGGGGCTCCCCCCCCTGGGGGAAAAAACTGAAGTAAAGTGGAGTGTGTGTTCAGTTTTTCCTAGATTTCTTCAACTCTACACATTCAATGTTAAAAATGATATAGTCGAAAGTCGTAGAGCATAAAATTCTACGTCTAATGAGTACCAACACTATACATTTTGTTGGAGTAGTGCGATTACAAGCTCTTACCAAAGTTGCAATGATTTTTCAATTTTTAAAAGAAATTCATTATTCTTACAAAAGAAGACGCATCAATCAAATATTCTAGCTAAATAAAGTTTGTATGTATAAGTATTCATTCTGGTAAGCACATACATATGTCAGTGCACCAGTACCACAGCGGTGTGGTGTGGAAGTTAGGAGAGAGCGTACAACTAGCCCATTGCAATGAGACTAAAAACGACAATTAGGAGAAAAATCCATAAATTTTTGAAACTTTGGTCAAATACTCTTCCGACATGAAGGAAACGGAAACCGTAAAGTTTCCATCCCTGAGGGGGAAACTTCCCCCCTCGAACTTGCAAAACCATCAAAGCACAAAATGATCGTACCTAGCTTATTAAACAATGATTAACATTGCTTATTTTTACTTTCTCGTATACGAAGTATACAAAGAGAAAGTATTGTAATCGTCAAAAAAATCGAACTCGAGATTTTGACGAATCTCCACGTTTTAGACCTCCCTGAGTCCGAAAAACACAATTTTGGAATTATGTCTGTCTGTGTGTGTGTCTGTATGTGTGTCTGTGTGTGTGTCTGTGTGTCTGTCTGTGAACACGATAACTCGAAAACTATTAGAGCTACAAGGACGAAATTTGGTATGTGATCTTGACACTTAATTTGTAGGTTTCTATCAAATTTTGGACAAAATCCGTCTACGGGAAGTCTGTCTGTCTGTATGTTCGGGGTCATGCGAACGCTATAACTCAAAAACTTGAAAAGCCAGATGGATAAAATTTTATACACAGTTTTATCGTCATGAATGTAGGTCCGTATAAAATTTTGGGCCAAATCCGTCAAAGGGTTGACTGTCTGTCGGTCTGTATAATCGCATACTTGTTCAGTTTTGAAACTAACTCCCTGCGCATGCCTACTAGTAGCAATGCCTGTGCAAGGAAGGGACGCTCCGAAACTTGGCAGTTTGCCAAAAACAAATTCTGGAGTGATTTTGTAAGGAAGCAAACATTTAGGGAGTCTCGCCAGGTCCTGTTGCGCAAAAGAATGAGCAGAGGATTTGAATTTGTTTTGATCCTTCAAACCACGCGTGGTTCCAACTTTGGTTTACTTGCGACGGAAGTTTATTTGACGTCTTTTATTATTCTAGTTTTCTCTACATATGTTAGGAGTATACGAGAAAGTTTAGGGGAGACCACTCCCGCTGGTTTTAACTGCAATAAATTATTTTTATAAATATTCTAATTATATGTAGCCTCGTGCTGGCCATGTTTCATAATATCTTTGATACAGTTCCAGAGCGACCAGTAGGTAACACTGACAACCTTTACTTCATTCTTGATGGAGGCTCTCTTATTCATCTTGTAGTATGGCCAAAGCGAGAGACTTTTGGTGATGTTTACACCACATATGTCTTATATCAAAAGAAAAGTATCAAGAGAAATAATTTTTAATGAAAGCACAGTTCTCCTTGACTCTCAGAGACAATTCCTAAGCAATCTTGCAAATAAGAAGCGTTTCATTTCGCAAACTTTGTAGCAACAGATGATGCTGATGTACATATTGTGAAGACCGCTATAGAGACATATGGGAAGATTAAGATTCAAGTTGTTGCAATTGCCCAAGATGCTGATCTTCTTGTTTTACCTACTGCTCTTACTTCAGACCATATGGATATTCTCATGTCGAAAGAGGGTAAGGGTAAAGTCAAAGATAGGTTCTATAGCTCTAAAGATCTGCGGAATTCTAATCTTGTGATCGAATGTGCAAAAAATCCATTCACTTCCTTCATGCGATTAGTGGTTGTGACACAACTTCAGGGTTCTATGGAAAGGGAAAACTACAAGCAGTGCAGTTGTTCAACCACAGTAAATACCTGTATATGTATACTAATATATGTATACCTAAAGATCCACTAATCGCACTTCATTTCAGTTTTTTCCCCTAGGAGGGGAAGCTCCACCCTCAGAGGTGGAAACTTTTCGGTTCTGATATCCTTGAGGTCAAAGAAGTTTTTGACCGAAGTTTCAGAACTATATAAATTTTCCCCCTATTTTACCTAATTGCAATGGGCTATTAATGCAGCAATTTAGGTAGATGAATCGTGTAATCATTTATGGAATCCACAACAGATTGATATTTATATTCTTGAGACTGTGCGTTTGAAAATTTTGTTAAATAAGACAAATATTCAGGAATCTTATTTCTCGTTTGTTTCTCTTAAAAGTGAAACTTAATGCCATTAAGTCAGGAGACAATTTTTTCCCTCGATCCTTTTTCTTTACAATTCTTTCTTAAAACTTAATTTCAACCTTGAACCCTCCTATGAATCTTAATGTAGAAACTAGCAAAAAAAAAAACTCTCTTGAAAAACCTCGTTTTCTTTTAGCTTTTAATTACTACCAATTCTGTTTAATTAACGAAAACAGCCATTTAATCCGGTATTTTTATCAGTGGGGGGGGGAATTTTTTGTATTTTTTTAAAGCTCTGCAGTATTTGTTAACCATTTAATTAATTTTTTTAGTATGATTGGATTTTAATTAAAATTTTGAAACTGGTGTTCATTCGCACTGAAAATGACTTCTAATGTGAACGATGGATTTGAAATTTGAGATTTTTTCCTATTTAATTTGAATTTTCTTTATCATTTTCTAATCTGGTTTAGGAAAAAAATAATGTTCTTTTTTGTACGAAAGACAAGAATATTTTTTCCCTTGTACTTTTTTTTGGTCATTTTTGATAATGCTTTTTTTCAATTTGAAAAAAAAAAGATTTTACGCGTGACATATTGTTTAAGTACAAAGGATTGCGAAATGTAATGATTAAAAAAATGTTTTTGGAGCGAATATTTCGAATGCATTAGTTTAAATTATTATGTATAATAAATAACCTTTAAAAATATTTAATGTTTGAAATTTCACTGATGTATTTTTACATATCTAAGCGAGAATCTTCGCAAGATTTTAATGAAAGGAATTGATTTTCCTAATAACAAAAATTTATAAATATTTAATAATCATATGAAAATGGAAATAATCTCTTTCTTAAAAATTAATTTTAGTCAATGTCCGTAGAAATGATTTTTCTTAAGTACTGGATGAGTTCAAAGAACTCTAAGAAGTAGTCTGTTTTTTATTTCAATGATAAAAATTTTATTTTAGTATTTAACAATTTGGTATCGGAATAAATATTAATTTACGTTGTTTGTGAAGAGTTTGTACAACCATACGCTGTCTAATTGTTTCATTCCGTTTTGTTAGTCATTAGAAGTTTTATACTGTCTTCTTTTTTGTGAAAGTTAGTTTTTCTTATTAATAGTTGAAGCCATGTCAGATTTTCAGCATAATGTATTATTCCAATGCTACAAGTGTTTTATAAATTTATCCAGTATAGGGTGTCCTTAAATTATCAGCACGTTAGTTATCCGTTGCTTGAGTTCCTGCAAGTACTGAGGAAGTGGAGGCACAAACACTTTGTTTTTAACAACATCCCAGAGGAAAAAATAGCACGGAGTTAGATCTGGGGAACTCGCCGGCCAATCCACCGATGGGGTAGACGATCGTTCATATAGTCACGTACGTTGTGTACTGTATTGCAGGATGAATTAACAGACTTTTTATAAAAAAAGCACTTTTATTTTATCCTATTTTTCACCAAAAACCGTTCATTCGCTGGAACTATATACATCAGTCGTTACATTTCGGTCTCCCTACAATACAATTTTTTTAATTCTTAAAAAAATCTAACATCTTTTATCCTGCGTTGCTAAGCAATGCTCGTAAGACAAATATCCTATTGCCACACTAAAAAGAAACCTTTAGAAATAACTAAATATTTTTATAACAAATATCACAGTTGTTTCGCCATTTTGACTAACAGCGCCTCTATCGGTGGTTTCGTAAGTGGAAAATATTTCGCTGATGCCAGATAAAACTTGTATGATTGTAGTTGGATAAATTGATTTCGGTTAAATTAATCAATTACGCAATTCCTATGTGTTATTCCTTTTGGAGTATTCAATATGAAACACCCTGTACTATTACATATTCATAAACCCGGGAGGACGCGCATTGGGCCTGCGAGGCCCGGTGTCAGAAAGATTATTACAGAAAATTAGCCCGCGAACCAAAAAAAAAAAAAAAATTAAAGATTCACAGTAGCTGCTTCAAGGTCATTTACTTGCTGACCACGGGTATTTCAAGAATTTTCCCACATTTATTATATCAGAAAACAGGTGGTCGGGCCTCCGAAGCCCTATGCGCACGCTCGCGTTTCGAACTAAAAATATGCGATGCAAAGATTAGAAAAGCTTTTAGCTGAAAATTCATCAATTAAGAATCGATTAACAAAGAAGATAAAGAAATTGCTGTTGTTGAATTAGATATCGTAAGTCGAATTCTGAAAAGGTATTAGACAATTACTTCGATATTTGTAAGTCCAACGATTATTCAGGAGTAGGATGGAGTTAAAAAATGGTTTGATAAACGGTAATATAGGTGGAATTAACAAATGATGCAAAAAAGAACCGAGTAAATATATGAGAACTTTTACACACAACATCGTCATACAAGTACTTGAAAACTGCTGTGAAGCAAAAGTTGTATAATCGGTTCAAAATGCTTGGAAATGCTTATCGATGAAACGGATGATGCATTAATACTTATATCCAGGAGAATTCAGGTAGTTTTGGACGGCAAAGCCAACATTTTCATAAATACCTTGGAAGTACAAGCATTCATCAATCTTCTTCATTTTAATGCCCTTCCCAGAATAAATTTGTCTGAAAATTAAATTTTTTACATGATTTTTAAGAAACCAGAGTTCCTTTCCAAATTTATATTCAAAATTTAATTATATTAACAGGTTCTCGTTATATAGGTGTTATAAAATTTTTAACATGTTCTCTGATGAACTTGACATTTTTAATATGTCTCTTGGTGCTTTTAAGTCGAAATGTTTGCATCTTTTAAATACATGATATGTTTTATTTTGCCTTTCTACAACATTTCATTAGACTCGGAGTTTGCGTGTTTTGACTTTTTGACCCTTGCCTTTTGGAAATGAACTTTAATTTTTTTAAAAATACGGCTTTGGTGTCATAGTGTGGCTTAAAGTTTTGTGATTATGTGTTTTCGTTTTTAATTATATATGCGTTTGCATAAGTTTTATGATTTTATGTATTCTCTGTGTTCTATTTTTTGCTTTCTAAGGCATATTTTTATATTTTTTATTTACTCATTGTCACTTCTGTTCTTTGTATGTTTGTCAGCACACTGTAAATGGAGTTTTCTCTGTAGTAAGCTTTTCTTTAAATAAATAAATAGTACAACAAATGTTTCCTATTGAAGTAAACGTAATTTTCTGCGCGTTTTGTTCTAAATACAAAGTACTGCGGTATTTATAGTCTTCCCGACAGGATGTGACGTCACATGGAAGCATCTGGTACATTCTGTATATCTCCACACCTAATAGACATGTGAGGCCCGATGCTCGTTCTCGAGTAAGTGTAAGGAACGCACGTCTTCGCGGGTTAAAGAAGAAATGGATGGAAGCCTACTTTTTTTTCTTCCCAAAGAGAGCTCATCTTATTCAGTTATTTAAGGTATCCGAACACGTTCGGAGCAATTTTTTAAAAAATTATTTTATAGAAACACCATAATATGTTTTTCAGATTTGAACTTTATAAAGATTAATAATAGAGTATTATTTTTGAGTATAAATTATTATGAATTTTCAAAAAACCTAAATTTGTGCTGTTTTACAGAGGAAATTTTCAAAAATTTCAAACATGCTAGAGGTCAAACTTTTGTAATAATTCAAATAAAACTATTACTAAAATAAACTACGTACTATGGACTAGTGCTTGTACTAGAATCTTAACATTCTTTGGATAAATAAAAATTTTAGAGCTAATCGAACAATCATTATAAGATTTTCAGCAAATTTTTTATGTCATTTTTCAAATAAAAGACCATAATTAAAAAAATATTGTTGCAACTATTGTTAAAACTATTCTTGTACATTCACTAGAGAAACATTTGAAGAAAGTGTTCACAAAATTTTAGAACAATCGAATGATAATATCTTGAGTTATCATGTTTGAAGTGTTAAAATTATGCATAAAGTCAAGTTTCGAGAAAAATCAAATTTTAGTTTTTCCACACGCTTAAATTAAGTATCTAAACTTTAAAAACATTCCTAAAAATATACTAACATCCTATTAACTTGAAAAAATGCAGTTCAGAAGAGTTTTTGACAGGTTTCTGTCCCTTAAATGACAACTTTCGGTTATTTAACCCTTTACAGTTCACAACATGTTTCATGTTGAAAATTACTAAATTTATTTCAAAAAAGAGTATTAGACATATAGTTGATCATAAATATGTAAAAGAAAAAAAAAATGGCATTTTTTATTTTCAAGAAATTTGTGGTTTCACATTGAATCCCGGTAACGGGCTATTTTTCTTCCGAATAAGTTATTATCCAAATGCAATTGCAATTATGTATTTAATTTATAAGTATACGCGAGTATTCATGATATTGAACATTCATAAAATTCAATATTGCTTTCGAAGATTTGATTTTAAAAAATATCAATTTGTGCAAGAACCCTCATCATTTTGTTTCTCTTGGAGATCGAAAGCAATTTAGCTCTTGCAATGCTTTCTTTGTGAGTACTAACGGTATTGAGCTGGAATTTTTATATAAGTTGGCCTGACTCTTAAGTTATGAAAGAAAAATGATGCTACGTTCTGCCCATGCGCAGTAAAAAAATGCTCAACGTGTGGTTTCATTGCGAAACCAATGAACGTTAAAGGGTTGAACGCCCATTTCCGGTTTGTTATAAAACAATTAATATCTCCTCTTCTAATTAACGTACCGTCAAAAGTAAATATGTTTTAGAAAGGTAAATGAATGAACTATCCAAAACATCAAAAATAAAAAAATGGGAATTTTAGCCGAAAATCGACTTTTCAACGTGTACCTTAAAGACGTTTGAAAGCCATGGGTTTTTTTATATCTAAAGCCACAATAGGTAATATTGTTAATAAGAAAGGAAGAAATCGTCCAAGTGGGGTTTAAAGTGGGAAAATGTTTCCAAATACGTATCCAAGGCAAAAACGCAGTTCTTCAAATATTGCAGAGGTGAGATCTTTAATGTTAAAAGAAAATCCTCCAAGTCAAAGGTTTGTTGCAAAATCATTAAAATGCTCGATATCGACTGTAAATAAGATCATTAACACTGATTTGAATCTCAAAAGGCAAAAAAAATACAATTTGCATCGTCTTTCTTCGCGTTATATCGCCGAATGCGGAATACACTGCAGAATTCTTTATGAAAACCATTTATCCGGACAAAAATGGGAAAGCAATCTGTATCAACAGATAAAGCTTTAGAGTATTTGAATAAACACAAGAAAGAAATTCAATTTATTATCATCAAAGAAGAGAAAAAAATCTTAAAACATGGCTCAAAGAATCTAAAGAAAGTTTTCCTGAGGAAATTATGATGGCTCCTGATTTTTCACAAAATGGAAAAATAAATTAAAGAGAGTGGATAAAAATGTCAATATTAACTCCACATACTATCAGGAGCATATTTTATATATAATCTTCAAATATGAAATAACAGCTCTTTATTTACAATGCCATCAATCAGTAGAACTGCATTAAATCAAAGCAAGCAGCCGCTCATCACAATCCACTGTTAATTTCCTGGAAAAAATAGAACTAGAAGTGGGTATTAAGACTATAACCTTCACTGATATTCCTGATAAATAGTTCTGTACCGCCCAGGAGTTTTTGCGATTTTGGACTTTTAAAAACAGCATGCATTATCCAATCGTCAACTAAGAAAGCTTTGGAAAGCTGTTCAAGAGAAATAGGACAAAAAATTCTTACGACACAACAAAAATAATATTTGTCATGAAAGTTACGATGTAGAAAGAGTTTTAAGAATTCGGGGTATCAAAATGAATATTTAAAACACAAAAATATTTTTTAAAATATCATTAAAATCGTCTAAAAAATGTGCGAACAGCATTTGTATATAACTCGGAATAAATTGGGGTCAAATCCTTTTGGCTTCAAAATAAGCTTTTGTAGCCTACGAGACTCCTACTCAAAAATCAATGCAATATAAATCAAGCGAATATTTCAACATTTTTGAGACCCAAGAGAAGATTTTAATATTAAATATACACTTTAAGAAATTTTTATGTATGAACAAAGGAAAACATACAAAAATAGGTAATTCCTTTGAAAAGGTAAACAGTCTAGTCAGCATATCCAAGCCACCGATTTTATTCCTTTGTCTCAATAAAATTAATTGTTTTAGAAAGATATAGTTGAAATAATATGAATTTTATTATTAAATTCTAGAAGCGAATATCATATGAAACAAGAATACAAGTGTAGCGAATTAAGATACGAGATTTAATATTATGGAGCATTTAAGATAATAGAATTATTTTCGTAGAATATTAAGTATATGATAATTTTCTGCTTTTATTCTGATTTTTACTTATCAATTTTCATTATGGTTTAGACACCATATAAAGCATTGATACTATATCATTGTCACCGATTTATATGTTATTTCATAACAATCTATAAAAATTCTTATAATTTGTCATAATGTTTTTATACAGGGTTCCCACTTATATCCGTTACACTCCCCCTTTAACTTCTAAACGGTGACAGCTTAGGCCATAAAGTTGGTGTCTAGGCATTGTAAAAAGGCTATGCGCCACTCGATGA
This sequence comes from Araneus ventricosus, assembly GCA_013235015.1. Taxonomy (NCBI): domain Eukaryota; kingdom Metazoa; phylum Arthropoda; class Arachnida; order Araneae; family Araneidae; genus Araneus; species Araneus ventricosus. The sequence goes on along the minus strand of BGPR01002249.1, from coordinate 166,281 downwards.
GATAACTTATAATGCCATCTATCGGCAAATTTTGGAATTAGCGGTCCTATCTCATAAACGGTGAAAGATATGAGAAAAAAGTCAATTAGAAAGTTGTAGAGCGCTCTCTATTTAGTACGAAAAAATACCTTATGCACATTAATACTCAAAACAGAATGCAAAAAATGAACATTTGTTCGGTCACGATTTCGAAAATTGTCATGTCATAAAGAGTTGAAGAAAGAAACTGAGACACGTCCCTGTCTTCTGGATCATTTATTTTATTGCTCAAAATGCTCTCCGGTAGCCACTACATACATTTACACTCTGGACTGGATTTCTCGCTTCGCTCATGCTTCACGACGCCACAGTGTTAAAAATCAGAAGCAAACAAATGTTAATTTTTTACATTCTGTTTTGAGCATTAATGTGCGCAATGTATCTTTTCGTACTAAATCGAGAGTGCTCTACATCTTTCTAACTGACTTTTTTCTTGTATCTTCCAGCGTTTATGAGATAGGACCGCTAATTCCAAAATTCGCCAATAGATGGCGTTGTAAGTTGCCTCATTGAGTTGCGCATAGCCTTTTTACTATACCTAGACACCAATTTTATGGCTTAAGCTATCACCATTTAGAAGTAAAGGGGGTGTTACGGATATAAGTGGGAACCCTGTATATTTGTGGATGATTTCATTATCATAATAATAAGTATTGTTAAGTTGTAAAGCGTTCTAATTAGGTATTATATGTTTAATTCATAATGTTTAAAATTGTCGAATATTCCGATAAAACAATATATTTTAATTTTCATCACCAATAGGTTTTTTCAAACACTTATTTAATTTGTCTTGTTTCATGTTTGTAAAGATGGAATTTTTTAAATCGAATTTTCACCCACTTTCCTAATGCGATAGAGTTCTGAAATTTGACCACTACAGATGACAATACGTTACTTTAATATTTTCAGAGCTTAATTATCAGTTATTCAATTAATTGAATTAAATTTTTAGTCCATACGAGTGGCTCATTATGTTAGTGAATTTTAGAAAAAAATATTTCGAGGTTCGATGATATTGAAAATAGTGAATCACAAATTAAATTCTGAAGAGTAGAAAATATCTATTATTTAAAACACTAATAAACGTATGAGTTTAACCTTCTCACATCGAGTGAGGCGGTTGGGGACGGTCTAGAAATTTCGCTTTAATACCGACGAAAGCCGTTCTGAGGCGGTTGGCTTTTTTTGAGTGGAGGTGAAGTTCTGAAATCGCTTCGGAGATAAGCGCGGTAGGGGGTCCAATTATTCTTTCCCATCGCAGACCATTTAAGTGCTCCTTAAGCGAAGATTATAGCAGGGGTAGTGTAGTGTAGTAAATATCACCCAGATTGGGAGAGTCCAATTCATGTCACATCATCCGAAAAAGTCCCAGTGTTAAAAGGGGTTAGGAGAAAAAATCGCCTCGGGATTATAGAGATAAGAGCTATTTTTATTAATTTTATTGATTAAATTTCACATTTGACAACTTACTACCGGAGTAAAATAAATAATTTACAATGTTGCTCCAAGTAGCTATCAAAATATTGTTTTGGAACTTTAAATAACCTATTAAGCTGAGGCTGCCTACCGATATTGCTAAACCAGACGTGAAATGGCTGAAACTACAATATTTTCGGCTGCAGTTTCTCGTGTCATGTTTTTAAAGAATTGGCCAGGGCTGCGGTAGTCTCGTGGTACCGTCTCAGCTTCGGTCCGGAGGGCTTCAGTTTCGAAACCCGATTCCATAGAAGATCCGCCTTGTATCTGGACAGGTCCAAGTTAAATTTGACGCCGCGGGTTAAACATCTTCCATTTGGTGTCGTGGGGAACTTTGGAGACGAGGGTTCACCTACATTTGACTGTGGTTTAAAATTACGATCCCAACTAAGCCCCATGTTGCTTTAAGCGCTTAAGGACATAACCCGAGTTAACTCGTCCTAAATATCGTAGGTTGCAAAATAACTCGGTCATTAAGCGGTTAAAACGAGCGTTCGCAAAACTAAACTAAACTAAAGAACGGATCTTTCTATAAAGTATACGTTCTAAAACTAACTTTTAAACAAGTTTTTTTTTCAGCCCTGTCATCTAAATGTAGTTTTAAAACTACATAATTACACTTGATTTATATTATTTTCAGATATAAAATGTCTAAAACCTATCGTGAAAGATTTTAATAGACATATAAGATCTTATTACTTAAGAAAAACCAATAGGAATTAATTTTTCAATCTTACTAATTTAAGTTTCACTCAGAAGTGAAATTATTAGAATATTCTTCAAACACAAGGTTGTTATAAATAAATTTCGCTTCTTCAGGAGGCTCTAAAGCCCAACGGAACAAAATTTCACTAATATGTATCACAAGTGACGCGTTATAAGGGAGCAGAAAAAATAGCCTAAGCCACTGTCTCAATGAACAATTCAATTTTCTCAAATGAACAATTCAATTTTTTCAAATGAACAATTCAATTTTCCCTCCGTCGGGCGCAATATTCGCACCAGCGAGTTCGAGCGCAATGCGCCTCACAAGCACATGTAAACAATACGTAATTAATTTTGTTAATATCCACTAATTTAATCTTGGCATTCTAAAAGTAATCACTGACCATCTTGGGGAGGCTCAGAAGAAAATGTGAGGATACCGTTGCAAAAAGTCTCGCCTTCTTTATTATTTCCGTACATTTTTGGGATTTGTGATTTCAGAGGTATCTCGGATAACCCGGGTTTCAGTTAACTCCAGTTCGGTTAACCGGAGTTTTACTGTAATAATAAATGAATAATAAAAATCTGCAAAAATCACCTCAGATATTGGTGCAGCGCCATCTTTTGACGGAAATGTTAACTGTTTTCGGTTTTCTTGAAGCACATCACTTTTATTACATAGTAGTAACATTTTGCTCATTTGGGGCCCTAGGAGCTGTTCTAGAGATTTCTTCTATAGGCGATCTTTAATTATATCTATCCTGTGTAACGAGCTTCATCAAGTGAGAAAAAGCTACGAAATTGAGCCCACAGAACATTTCATTTAAGTGTACCCCTCTTCATTACCTCGGAGAATTCCAGTTACTTAAAATATCATCCCAGACTTAATCGGAAATTAGAAAAACAATTCCAACTCCATTATTACGCGGTGAAGTCATCGCAGAAGCTAGAGGAATCCCCAATTTCGAATTGTACTTTTCCCGCTCTATAACTCTTCCTCATCATCTGTCAGGGAATTTCAGTCCATAATTGACAATTATAAAGTGATAATTATTCGACGCCATGTCGAATCGACAGCGAAATCCGGCAGCAGGATATAAATGGATTTGGAATGTTCACACAACTCCACTCCATCTCCATGGAGACCTCGCCGAATCTTGCGAAGGGAATTTAGCTGTCTGAAGTGGCAACAGCAATGCACGGAAGTTAAGGCACGGTTTCAGAAGGGTGATAATGAATTTAGGTTCAATGGAGTGTCTGGGGAAGAGAATAGTTAAAGTTAAGGACCCGATCGAGAATTTGTTATAGAGTTGTTTTAAATAATGTTTGAACACATTTACTGAAGTGTAGGTTTTCCTTTCGGAAATGTTGATTATTTTAACATGTTAAAGGGAGTAATGGAACTAATTCTAAGAATTTAATTCATCAAACGAAAAGTTTAGAATATAAGTATTTTACCTTACACGGTTTTCGTCAACGAATTAGTAAATAAGTCAATTTCTACATTTCATCTTATATTTTAACTTTTTTTAAAAATAACGAATCTTACCGTTGATTATATAAATAATGCAATTTTTGGGCCAGGGGTCGTAAAGGAATTAAAATTGTTGAGAGATAACATAGAAA
>BGPR01002249.1:108987-119104 GCA_013235015.1 Araneus ventricosus | reverse complement strand
TCGTACAGCCTCAGAGCGGCCCGCCCGTTACAGTCCGCAGCTCCATACGTGAAGTGCGTGTCGATTCGTTCAACGTTTGAATACTCACCCTACTGACTAGGGCAGGGGTCGGCAACCTGCAGCTCTTTTGATGTAAAGTTGCGGCTCTCATGTTCCATACGAAAAAATTAATAATTTATTATCAAAACCCTTAAAAAATAAGAAAATATATTTTTAAGTACCTAATTTCTCAATAGCTTCTATTTTCATAATCGTTAATTACAAATCGCTACGCTTAACATGACCGTAATGTGATAAATTTGAACTATTGTTTTGTTCTTAGAGATGAGACTCCGTGATCATGTTTATCTTTCAGCCAATTGCATTCTATTTCCTTCTCACACAAACAGCCACCGTCTAGAGTCTAGATAACACGTCTAGACTCTAGACGTGTTGTCAGTCAGTCATCCTCGGATAGCGCGGTCAACGTTACCTTGCATGTGTGTTAATTTAATCAATTGTGGTTTTTGCGTGTCTATTCGCTTGTTGTTTCAAGAAGAATACGATTTAGAAGCGAATTATCTTTTCAAAGGTATGTACGCGAATAATATAATAAATTCAGTAACAGAATTGGATTATATATACATATCTGAGGATCGTGTTAACGAAGTAATAGTGGTAAATAAATTGTTTGCCGTTTTAGATAGCTAAGTAAAATTTTTTTAAATCATTTTTTCAGCTCCTCCGCCAGCATAGCATCTAGTAAAATAAAGAGAAGAACTGAAGAAGAAAACCGAGAATTCAATCAGGATTGGACGGAGTCGTTTGCATTCATCTGCAACACAGATGGCCTTCCGACTTGTCTCATTTGCCACGAAAAACTCTCACACTATAAGAAGTCAAATTTGGAGAGACACTTCACTACAAAATATACCCAATTTGCTGGTAAATATCCAACCGGTGACGCACGAAAAAAAGCCGTTGAAGAGCTCCAAAAAAACAACGACAGTCAAGTTCCATGTTAAGTAACTGGACGCAATCTTCCAATAATGTAAATCTGGCAAGCTTTGCAGTATCACTAAAAATTGCAAAAAGAGGATGGTGAGTACGTCAAAAATTGTTTTATACGTGCATCTGAAGAACTGTTTCGTGATTTTAAAAACAAAGCAGAAATCTTGAAAAAAAAAACAAAGATTTGCCATTATCTGCTAAAACAGTGCAAAATAGAACTGCTAAAATGTCTTCAAATGTACATTCAACTGGCTTCTGCCTTATCACTTGCTACAGATGAGTCTTGCGACATAAAAGCCCAAACATTTCCGGCCGAAATAGTTGAGGTCATGAACTTGGTAATTAAGATTATTAACAGCATCCTGGCAAAAGCACTCTGCCATCGCCAGTTTAAAGATTTCCTTGAAGAAATAGATAGCCAGTTTTCTGACCTACTTTTGCACAATAAAGTGCTATGGCGTTCCAGAGGAAACGTATTGTAACGTTTTGCTTTGTGTTTGAGTGAAATAAAAACATTCCTCAATGAAAAAAGCATTGACCATCCCGAATTGGAAGAAGACAAATGGCTGCAAAAATTCAACTTCATGGTAGATACCACAATGAAACTAAATGAACTAAATCTGAAACTGCAAGGAAAGGGCAACCCAGCCTACGCCTTGCTTGAAGAAGTAGCTTGTTTCGAAAAAAATTGCTTCTTTTTGTTGAAGACATGGAGAGTGGTAAATTACTTCATTTTAAAAATCTGAAGCAATATCTGAATGAGACCAATGCAACTATTGACACGAATTACTTCAGCATAGCTTTAAAAAACATGAAGGGTGGATTCGCTGAGAGATTCGAGCAATTCAAAACAAACAAATGTGCTCTCGCGTTCATAGTAAATCCTCTCAACACAAATACAAATGAGATCAAATGGGAATTGATGCTGGGTCGCTTCAAATGCAATTGCTGGATTTGAAAACCAAAGGCTTGTAGAGTGGCAAGTTCACAGAACTCAAGAGCAAGTTGGAAGAGTTGGAGGTCCAGAAATGCATTCATATCGCGCAGCAAAAGTGGACAGCTCTAAAAGAAATTCCACGAGTTGAGGCCTTCATATTCGGCGCATGGAATAGTCTTCTAGAATGCTACAGTGAGGTGAAGAAGTTGGCATATGGAGTGCTGACGATCTTAAGGTCGACATATTCGTGCGAGCAAGCGTTCTCTTGCATGAATATAATAAAAAATAGAGTTAGAAGTCAACTAACAAATAAAAATCTAGATTCGTGCTTGAAACTTAAAACAACAAGTTATAAGCCAGATTTAATCAAACTTTCAAAAGGCATGCAAAGCCAAAGCTCCCATTGATGTAACTATCTATATTTGTGTTTTTATATGAATAAATATTATTCTGTATTTAAAGCCGTTTATTTTAAATCAAAAATCAAATGTATATAAGCAAATACTATAATATTGAAAATTAAAATTTTTAGTGGCTCTTTAAAAACTGGGAAATTTTGTAAATTGTAACTTTTGGCTCTTCCGTTTCGATAGGTTGCCGACCCCTGGCCTAGGGAACCGGTCCGCAAATGCTGACTTCCAGAGGGATAGCTGTTCACGCAACCTTCCGTTAAACGCCCTCTCCTCGTACAGGCTCAGAGCGCCCGTTACAGTCCGCTGCCCCATACGTGAGGTGCGTGTCGATCCGTTCAACACCCTCTTCCGCATGATGAAGGCGTTTCGGACCCTACAATGCTATGTGATTCGAATTCGCCCTTGTGCCCCCTACACCCCCTGAAAGTTTGTCGTCTTGGTAGTGAATCACCCTGTATTATATTACTTAGTGCCTTGTTTTTATATATATTATTTAGTGCATTTCAGTAATGGACAGAATATTTATTTTTGAAACTCACCTAAACGACATTCAAGATTGAACCCCAATTTATAATTCATTGCAAGATATAATTCATTACGCACAGAAGACAGAACAAAGAGAAATGGAACAAAGCAGAATTTATACATTTAAGTACATCTGACACATGAAGATAACATCCAGAAAGCATGACTTTCGTATTAGACCCGCATACATCTCCTATGTTATAATTACTTCGTCAGTGTGATTATTTTTCATGAAACTAAATGTATTTTACTGTTAATTCTTTCTCCTATAAAATTTGTTATTAATTAGCTAATTGTGAAAAATGTAGTTTTAGCTTCTATATTTTGAATTAAAAATCTCATTTCAAGAATAGGTTTAGATCAAAATAAATGTTATTATGCACAATTTAATTAATTTTAGCAAAACATTTAACAGCAGAATTTTTGTTATGAAGAGTCTCAATTTTGTTTTCGTTTAACAATGTCTTGATTAGAAAATAAAGTTTGAAAAAGTTCGAAAAGCCAATTTTATGTTTTACATTAAAGCTAGAGAGAAAATATTTTGTTTTCAATTTTATAGAAAAATCTTTGCAACAGATCAAAGTGTCTTCAAAGATGGTTTTTCTTTGAAAAAATAGTATTTCATTAAATACCTTCCGAGAATTTATAATTGAAAAATAAGATGTTTTCAATAAACTATGATGCATATTTTTATGCAGTTAGTTCTTAATCAATTTGCTTTAGTTTGCTCTTTTTTTACATGATTTTGATGGTGGAATAATGTTTCCTGCGGAATCAAACGTCAAAAATCTTTAGCTTTAAAATAGTTTTCTTAATCTTTAGAATTTTTTTATTATCTTTCCAAAATATTCGGAATTTTATAAAATAAAATTTTATAACGTCTTTTTTAAGTTAAAATAGTTAAAGCATAGCAAATTTTTATTCTTATAATATTAGTATATAAATATAAACATTTTCAGTAAATATACTTAAATTCAATGTTTCTTTTTTTAACTCTTCAAATATTAATTTTTGTGTTACTGGAATAAATTTACAATCCTTATAAGTTTTTTTTATGTCTTATAGTCTTTATTTAGGTATCTAACTGGCAAGTTATTTATCAATTAAATTATAATGAAAATTACTCAAATTAACTTTATACTAATTATTTATGCTTTCAATACCAAATAATTAGCAGTCTTTACTTCAATTCATTAATGATCATTAAATATGTTGCGACGAACAGTGACATAGACTAGTTTCAATCCTATTAGCTTGCCTACTCACCCAAAATTAAACTAATAGGTAATCTCTCTTTATTGGATCCGAATACAAATAACAGTATTTAAGTAAGAATCTCTCTCAATTTATATTTCTTCTTTCACTTGCCATCAAAGAATCAATCAAATGTTCGATTATGGAACATATTTTGATGGAAGATATTCGATTACCAATAACATTTAATATGTGGGTGAAAGATTAATCTAGAAATCAGAATGGAATGCGTTCAAATTAAGCGCCTCAAAAGCTTTCTTTCTCTATCAAATTTATAAAAATATGCAAATTGTTATGATTCGAATTCTAAAATTATTACATTTTTATTTCCATTGTGAACTGGCAAAATATAAAAGATTAATGACAGTGAATTATGTTTTTCATTTGATGCAAACATACAAATTTTTTGGCATTACAGTCGACGCTCGTTATAACGACCACACATTATAAAGACCATTCCATTATAACGACCAGTGATAAAATCCCCAACTGTGTTTCCCTATGCACTATGTTATTTTACTTACTTTATAACGACCGTCCAGTGTCTTCTAATCCCGATACAAGGTCCGAATTCAGCGGACACACTTTCCGGTATTTTTCCAAAAAGAACATGTTTCTAAACGTAAATGACCTTGATTATTGTATTGCCAAGCTTCGTAGATGTAGAATCTTCAGTGTTACAGTTCATCTTTGCAGGGGGGCCGGCCATTACCACTCACCACAGCGCGCAAATTAGAATAAAAAATGTTTCAAGTGCTATTGAGACTTTAAAATGTTTTTTAAAGACAAGAAAATGCAGAACTTTATTTATCATCTTTAATTGAAATGGAAAATTATGTTTTGCAAAAATCACATATGCAGAAAAGACAAACGACCATTTCTGATCTTTTCTTTAGAAAATAAATGTTTTGTAAGTACATAACACCCTTTATTTTCTACTTTAAAATCTGTTTTAGTAATATATTTTTAATTGATAACATTCTATTTTTAATACCAATGATGAAAAATAATTTGAGTATTTAATTGGAATCTCTTTAAAAATCGCCTATTTTTACGGAACTGTTGAGCGTGCATGCGTACATTTTTTAATTATATCCACTATAGTGACCACTCGTTATAAAGACCTTTAGCTATGGGACGCAGAGGGTCGTTATAACGAGAGTCAACTGTATAAACATTATTCCATATTCATTCGTCTAGGCATGAGCTTCACGAGAGAACTGAAACTGCTGTAATTGACATTCGATAACGAATATAACAGAGCTTAACTCTCATTGTATTGTGAACTTTCTTCTGTGTGCGAACATGTGTTCCTCTTTAGAATCAAGTGCAGTTGATGCTACTGATATTTTAACATGATTATGTTTAAAGGCAGCATGATTATGTTTAACCCTCTGACTGCCAAAACGGCTCATAAGGCCCAGCGGCTAAAATGTCCTTTCCCTTTTTGAAAAGGGTCGGTAAACGGTAAGGAGCAATCTTATCTTATTAACAATGGTCGTTTCCCCTCCCACTGTCACTTACTGGAAACATCAACTCTTGATTGATGTTTCCAGTAAGTGTTCGAGGGAAGATGCTCACTTTACTATAAGCTCTCTGCTCACTTACTGTTAAAAATTCTTGCTCTAATGCCTGTTAGTTATCACAAATTGTAAACGACCCCTATATAGTCAACAAGGTTTTGGATGTTAGAAACATGGCGATAAAAGAATCCCCCAAGACGCAAATGACCACTTGCTAATCAGATGGGGGAGGGAAATGTTTATCTTCTTTCATCTCTGACCTCGGCCGGTCTGGGTTTTAAATAAACTAGATTTCGAAGCACTGTGGGTTTAAGAGGGTTAAAGTTACTATCAGCAAGTAGCGACATGCATGACTCAAAACTCGTTCAAAACGCTCTACATTGCAGATCGTAGCACGAAGAGCTACAATATTTGGCACGTAGGTGTGTAGAAGGAGGTCACTAAGAGAGGGCTTTTCAAAATTTTTAATAGATTTTTAATTAAAAATTAATATGAAATGTTACTTTTTTCTATCAAGGACTTCGGAGCATATTATTCATCAAAAACAATCTTTACACTACTTCAAAATTCAGTTTTATCTCTTATAATTTTTAAAAATATTTTTAGGTATATCTTAAAATATTTTTTGTTTTAGTTAATGCATTTATATACACCCGCAATGCGACAATATTAAATTAATTTTTTTGTGTGTGCACGTCATTGTTGCTATAATTAAGAGTTAATTTTAAAAATAATATGAAGACATACTGATCAAACGTAATGCAATATCAGGCTACGTGTTTTCGGAATAGAGGTTCGAAGCTGTTTAATTTTTGGGGGGTGGGGGTGCGACACTTTCGGTATTTATAGCCTTCGTTCCACTTGAATTCGTCTACGCAAGAGAAATAATATCAGTCCCACTACTATTCAAAACTAGTATAATGAAGGCTGGCCAGAATTATATTACGTGCCTTTTTTGCGTATAAACATGTGTTTTCTTTAGTTTCTTGTGTGTGCCTTCTATTGTGTATGAACATGTCTTTATCTTTAGTATCACGTGTGTTCCTTCTTTTGTGTATAAACATTTATTTCTCTTTAGTGTCGTGTGTGCATTGTTTTGTATATGAACATATGTTTCTCTTTAGTGTCAAATGTGTGCCTTCTATTGTGTATGAACACGTCTTTATCTTTAGTATCACGTGTGTTCCTTCTTTTGTGTATAAACTTTTATTTCTCTTTAGTGTCATGTGTGTGCTTTCTTTTATGTATAAATGTTTATTTCTCTTTAGTGTCGTTCGTTCATTCTTTTGTGTATGAACGTTTATCTCTCTTTAGTGTCGTGTGTGCATTCTTTTGTGTATGAACATTTATTCCTCTATAGTGTCATATGTGTGCCTTTTTTGTGTATGAACATTTATTTCTCTTTAGTTTCATGTGTGTGCCATCTTTTGTATATAAACAAGTATTTCTCTTTCGTGTCATGTGTATGCATTCTTTTGTGTTTGAACATGTCTTCATCTTTAGTATCATGTGTGTCCCTTCTTTTATGTATTAACAATTATTTCTCTTTAGGACCCTGTGTGGTTTATGCTGCTGATAGGTAAATGGAGATTAAGGGATCTCGATATACAGAAAAATGTGCACTTGTGGAATTTAGGACGGACGCCGTAAGACAGAAAAAAGTCAAGCTGATGATCTTTTGTCTGTTCGCTGGTTTTGGTATCAGAGTTAATTTCCCCTTTTGTTCTGTAATATAGTCAAGGGCTTAGCATGACATTGCTGTTTTTGCCAAGTTGCAGAGAAAACTTTTCTTTGTACTTGTGTTAAATTTTTTTGACATAGTTATTCTGATTTTTGAGGCATATTATTATTGATAATAAATGTTTGATTCACACATGACGTAGAACTTTTAATGCAAACCCAATCCGATACTACAATCACCAAAGCACGGAAATAGAATTATAATGAATTCAATGCAACTAATTTGACACTGTCGTGGTTTATTCAAAACTAAACTAAAGGCACAGTGATGGCATTGGTAGAATTTTATTACCAGAAAAATTTGTTAGTTTTTAAAAATAAACTTTTTTTCAAAACTGTATTATTGTACAAGGTCAACGATGACAAAAAGTGAAACTGCAAGCAATTCCGAATTGATTCATGTATCATCATGTACTCGAGAAAGATAAAGAAAAGGATACAACATTTGAAAAGAATTTTAGAATCCAAATCGTCTTTGTTCCGCCCGTTTATTAAAGAAAATAATCCTTCATTTGCTGTTTCTCTCAAATGAAGCCGGATAACAGAGGAATATAAATTCCTTTCTATGTTACAGAAGAAATATCACAAATTTAAAATCCACAATAGAAGAACTCCAATAAAATTCAAACTCAAATAAACGTTTACTGCATGCGTTACAGAAAAATTGTTAGGAATCACAAAAACTGATCTTACGGAAATCAAAAATTGATTGCTGTCTTTTATGACCCTCTTCGAAAGAGAAATCCAGATTTAGAGAGCTATGTATTCATACAGATTCCGAACTGGTAAAAATCAACGATTTTGTCGTTTTTACACATTTTTATTTAACTGGATCTGTTTCATGTTTTCATAGAAGGATTTACTGCATGCAATACAGAAAAAATTGATAGGAGTTACAAAAACTGATCTTACGGAAATCAAAAATTGATTGCTGTCTTTTATGACCCTCTTCGAAAGAGAAATCCAGATTTAGAGAGCTATGTATTCATACAGATTCCGAACTGGTAAAAATCAACGATTTTGTCGTTTTTACACATTTTTATTTAACTGGATCTGTTTCATGTTTTTATAGAAGGATTTACTGCATGCGTTAGAGAAAAAGTGTTAGGAATCACAAAAACTGATCTTACGGAAATCAAAAATTGATTGCTGTCTTTTATGACCCTCTTCGAAAGAGAAATCCAGATTTAGAGAGCTAGGTATTTATACAGATTCCGAACTGGTAAAAATCAAAGATTTTGTTGTTTTTACACATTTTTATTTAACTGGATCTCTTTCGTGTTTATATAGAAAGATTTGGTAATAGAAAGTCCATTCCCTTCTTGAAGATATAGAATTCTAAAATATTCTGCAATTTACCGTTCGCGGAGGCCCAGTGTCAACCTTCGCGATACAAATGCTAACACGTTCAGGCATTACTCAATCAAATCAAGTTAAATTTTCGCTTAGACCTAAGGAGAAGCCTATCAAACTGAACTATTCGGTCATACAAAGCTATATTTGTGTTTTTAAACAACTTTTTTGTATTTCTCTGCAATTTCTTCAAATAAAATGTCCAAGAATTCATAAGGGAGTCGACGTTTGTTTTTCCGTAAGGTTCCTTAGCAATGACAACTGTTGTCGTCGAGAGCCAGAAATAATTCTTCATTTTTGAAACAATATATTGAAAATAACGATCAATATTAGGCTGGGACACAGGTATACGAACTTATGCATGTATATAAAAAGAAATATTGAGAAAAATTTGAGAAATCAAAATTAGAAACGTAATCGGGGGCAACTCATATACCAGATTAACGTGCCCCTCACGTATAACAAAAGAGCGATAGAGAAAAACTACGATACTTTTGTGTGAGTGGTAGGGAGCCAGGAAGCTATTAGAGGTCAAAACCCGCACTTAGGCACAAAAATATATGGATTCTTCTTCTCACAGATTTGATGCGCCCGATAAAAGGTTAAGGGACATATAACTGTTAAACCTCGAAAATTTTCGATTTTATGAAAAATATATATATAATATTTGCATGTCTTTTTCTATACCATTTAAAGCTACCCGAGTTAAAAAAATTCCCATAATTATGAATGTTATGAAGGAAAATGTATCAGCTCTTCAACGTAAACATTGAATATGGCCATATTAAAAAGCTATAAAGCGCTATATCTCAAAATGTGTTTTTCTGATATTGCGCGCACGATATCTCAAGAACTATTGAATATTTTTACATAACATTTTTACCGAACATGTATTATGCTAAGTTCTACAAATTGAACCGCACTTTTGTACATATTTCTCCAAAGAAGTTTTTTTTGGAGGAGGAGGTAGAAAAGTTCAAATTGTAACTATTTTTAACATTTTATATTAAATTGGCAGAAATGAAACTTAAATGTTAATAAATTGTGGTTCAGTTTCTTAAACAGACTTTTTGGATTACTTAGATACCCAAAATATTGTGTTTAGATAAATATTTTATTCATAATCATGCGCGCAAGGTGACTATCTCATTTTTTCTCCAAAAATTATACCCATATTTATCACTATCTCAAATAAATACATACGGATATGAAGGTTTCAAAATGTGTTCACTAGAAGAGAAAGAACAGATAATTTTCTAGGGAAAAAAGAGAGTTTGTGAATTGCATTGTTTCAGAGTTATAATGTATCGAATTTGAAAGTTTTCCTCCATTTTTTCGAGGTTTAAGAGTCGTATGTCCCCTTAAGATCGCGTGTACAGGAC
>BGPR01002249.1:75871-91832 GCA_013235015.1 Araneus ventricosus | reverse complement strand
GTTGTTGGACTGTATTCACGTACATCTACCAGATGATTTTTTGCAACCAGATATTTTTTTTGGAATTAGGTCCGTCACTAACTCTTAAAGTAAAGGTATAAAAGCGCTCACAAGCCAAGAGTAGTCAATTGGACTTTGGTCAGCATTAAAGCTGGTGAACTGACACTTTGAGCGCTAAATTGCAATTACTGCGACTTATTAGTGGTATCTCTTGTATTTTATCGCAGTTCTGTTCCAGTTTATTTTACCAATGATTATTGTTTTTGCCAGATCTTCCTGGAATAAAGTTTTATTTTTTTATCTGATTGTTGGACTGATTCACGTACATCCACCAGATGATTTTTGCAACCAGATATTTTTTTTTGAATTAGGTCGTCCGCTACTCTTGAAAAGGTATAAAGCAAACTCACAAGCCAACAGTAGTCAATTGGACTTTGGTCAGATTAAAGCTGGTGAACTGACACTTTGAGCGCTAATGAAATTGCTGTTACTGGCTTATTGGTATCTCTTGTTATTTTATACAAGTTCTGTTCAGTTTTGTTACAATAGTTATTGTTTTGCCAGATCCTTCCTGGAATAAAGTTTTATTTTTTTATCCTGATTGTTGACTGTATTCACGTACATCCACCAGATGATTTTTTGCACCAGATATTTTTTTTGAATTAGGTCGTCACTAACTCTTGAAAGGTATAAAAGCAAGCTCACAAACCAAGAGTATCAATTGGACTTTGGTCAGCATTAAAGCTGTGAACTGACACTTTGAGCGCTAAGTAAAGTCTGTTACTGCGACTTATTAGTGGTATCTCTTGTTATTTTATACAAGTGCTGTTCAGTTTTTTTACCAGTTATTGTTTGCCGAATCCTTCCTGGAATAAAGTTTCATTTTTTATCCATTATTTGGACTGTTTCACGTACATCACAGATGATTTTTTTTGCAACCAGATATTTTTTTGAATTAGGTCTCGGTTTGTAAGAGTCGGATGGCTCTAAAACGCGATGTGGTAGGGCGGATGGATTTGGAATGCCGTTGTACAACATAAATGTGGATTAAGTGGGAAAATGTGACACAGCCTCCACTTACTGAAAGATTCAGTGATGACATGATTGCAGAAGCAATAGTAAACCCAACAATCATTCAGGAGGCAATACTACCTCCTATCAAGGGTTTCCTGCCACACTCAAGCTCAGACGATAGTCAAAAGTAGTCTGAAGCGCTGCTGACATCTAGAAGGACTGGGTTATAAGAATCGCATACAAATCAAACCTCATTCCAGTTTTCAGCACAAACATGATTACTCCTGTAATTTTGACGGTTTTTGATTATCTGATTTAATACTAAAGAAGCTTTAAATATATCAAATTCTTTTTTTAAAACCATTTAGAATATGTTTTCTTATTGCAATAAACATTAAAAAATACTAAACTGTCTGTTTCCTTTACAAAAATAGCTTTGACATTTTACATAAAAAGGCTCAAATACCTATACTTTACCCCCCTTGCGTAGCAAACTAAAGTTAAATTTTTTTTTATTTTATTTTTTCATTTATCATATTCCATAGAACATCTTTTCCGTGTAGGTAAGTTTAAATTCTGAAAAAATTTCGATCCACCCTATTAGACATGCATCATAAATTTGATTAAATATTCAGGGCGTGCAATAGACAAATTATATTCTAAAAGGGTGAAATCATTTTTAAGATAACGCTCTACGGTTGCAGTACAGAACCAGTGTTTTGATTGAGGTATCATCTATTAATTATTTTAGGGAACACTAGTACCCAAAAATCATCGGAATATCGAACTTTTTTTGGCTCGTATGAATCTTAGATACTTTTTTTAATATGCCTGTAAAATTCCAGATCTGTATTTTCATTTTATTTTATGTGAACAATTTTTTGATTCATGATAAACAATAACAATGTTCCGACCACTTTTCAGATCGTGCAGTTGCTGAAACTTGAACAGAGAATAAATGTCACAACTTAAAGAAGCTAGCAGAACGTGCCATCTTAAAGACTATATGAGATTATATGAAAGATAAGAGGAGGAAAATAATGTTGTACATTCATTACAGAAGAAACTAAACTAATCTAAGAACGTAGAGAGAAGCTAACTTCGTTAGAAAGAGAAAATAAAGTGCATATATTTTATCCTTTGTAAATCTATGCTAGTAGCATAACCCAGCATGGAATCAACCCGATTGTTTCTTTTTTAAAAAATTGATTAGATTAAATTTTATAAAATATTGATGTTTCCTTTGTTTTCTTTATATATGCATTATACAATTATAAATATTTCATTTATACAAATTCTTGCAATTTTTTATGGTAGTGATTTAAAATAAGTTAAAATTTTCTGTAAGTTACTTATTCCAAGGTTTTATATAATCGTTATTGAAGAATATAAATTAGAATTTCTCCATGTTATTTTTGTTCATATGCTATTTTTTAGAAACCCTAAAGATTCAGGATAAAAAAATAAAACTTTATTCTAGGAAGGATTCGGCAAAACACTAATAACTGGCAACAAAACTTAACAGCACTTGTGTAAAATAACAAGATATACCACTAATAAGTCGCAGTAACAGCAATTTCATTAGCGCTCAAAGTGTCAGTTCACCAACTTTAATGTTGACCAAAGTCCAATTGACTACTCTTGACTTGTGACTTTGCTTTTATATATTTTCAAGAGGAAGTGACGTCATTACGTAGGCAGTGACGTAATCTCTAGAAGGTTCATGATATTACTAGATCCTATTAGAGATAGAACCATAGTTCAGGAGTTTTCTAGAAAATACCATTTGCCGCCAAAATTTGCCAAGATTGGCATATCAAGAAACAATTCTACAATTTTGTAACAGTATTTTTCTGACACAGGGAAGTCAAAGATGTGAAGAATCTTCAAAATCAAGCAGTCGAATTTTTTGCGATTAAAATACTTTCTCTTTGTATTATACTGCATATACGAGCAAGTAAAAGATAATAATAAATTGCCTTTCGTCGAACTCAAATCTAATATCGATAGGTACGTTAAAAAATAAACAAATGTTGACCTTATCTTCAGCATACGACGAAAGTTTTTATCTTATTAATTTTTTTCAATAGTCTGCTCTCTATCCTTCATAAATAATAAATTAAAAACAGAAAAATGAGAGTTGTTGTGAACACTGAAAGACCAAACAATTAAAACGCCTACTTTCACCATTTATGTTTTGTAGTGAATTAATCCGACATTTTAGTGCACAACATTAATTTATTATTAAGCGCAGAATTTCAGCTTTTGCTTTTCGAAGTCAAGTGTTTTACAGATGTATTTAAAAGATTTTTACTTTCTCGTATTCGGAATATACCTAAGAGAGACTTCTGAAATAGTTCAAAAAATTCAGACTCGAGATCTGTATGAATTTCTTTAATTTAGACCGAAAAAAACAGCTTTAGATATTACGTCCATCCGTCTATTAACACGTTAACCAAGAAAACACAACAAGCTGAACTATGAAATTTGGAATGTCTTTTGTACAACGCAAATGTGGACTTCTATGAAATTTCGGAAGAAACCTGTTAACGATAAATCTGTTTATCTTTCCGCCCAGAAAATGCAACAAGCTAATAACCATAACGCCATAACTTGAAAACACAACAAGCTAAACTATGAAATTTGTAATGCCTTTTGTATAACGTAAATGTGGACTTCTATGAAATTTCGGACGAAATCTGTGAACGAGAATTCTGTTTATCTTTCCGTCCAGAAGACACAACAAGCTAATAACCGTAACGCCATAACTTGAAAACACAACATTCTAAACTATGAAATTTGGAATGCCTTTTATGCAACGTAAATATGGATTTCTATGAAATTTGGGATGAAATCTGTGAACGAGAATTCTGTTCATCTTTCCGTCCAGAAAACACAACAAGGTAATAACCATAACACCACATCTTGAAAACACAACGAGCTAAACTATGAAATTTGGAATGCCTTTTGTACAACGTAAATGTGGATTTCTATGAAATTTCGGACGAAATCTTTAAACGAGAAGTTTATCTTTCAATCCATTTGTGTCAAAGCGCCATGACTTAAAAACGCAACAAACTAAGTAGATGAAAATTTAGAATATCTTTTTATTATTAGAAAATTAGAACTGTGTCTAATTTTTATCCAAATTCATAAACGATGTGTTGTGTATCTGCGCGTATGTTACCTCGATATCTCAAAAATGTAACAAGATAATTGAATGAATTTCTTCAGGATAATTTTTACAACAAATTTCACACTTCATTGAGAAATTTGGATTTAACTGACTTTCAAGCTGCATTACTTTTTTTATTTACGACCAAATCTTTATTCATTTTTAATAATTTCCTGTTATTTTCAATTTTCAAAACTAATCTTTGAAAAGGGAATATTTCAGATTTTTACCTGAAAATTAAATATATTTTTTATTAAATAAGCAACAGTCACGTCTTTTCTCTTGTTCCCATTACTTTCAAAAATAAATATTTCTTTTGTGTGATTAAAGACCTATTTATCTCTTTGAAAGTAAATGTACTTTTCCGTTAAAGTCAACGAAAGTGAATAATAAATACTTACAGCTCCGAACTCTCTTCGAACTCGACAGTCAAATCTGACACAAAATCCTTTTCCGGGTTAGAAATCCTTTGCCTGAAGCAAGTTCGCAACATCCCTTTCTGTACACATAAATAGAACACGAATGCGAATAACTTATAAGTCTTTCAGTTATATGGAAGCACGAAGAGATCTTCACCAATGATAGGCGCAATAAAACCTTATCTTATTGTTTTCCTTTATATTTTACAGATGTTATATTAAAACATTTAATTCCTTTATTTAATTTTTTCATCCGATTTGGCGACATTCTTTTTTAGTAACTCTCGCCATTCACAAAATGTGATTTCGATAGACCCGTTTCAACTTTTGGCGATGAAAGGGACAGAAGGATAGCGATTTAGGTACCTCTTCTGTTGTTCAGAAATGTGCGATGGAAAATTTTTATTTCAGGATGAATAGATACACTAAAAGACTATTTTCTTTGCCTATTTTACCGACTTTGGATCTCATAGTAAGTAATAAAAAAAATTAGAAAGTCACATTTTGCATCTTTATATTGCTGCTTTTAAATAATTTTACAATTTGATAAAACGATATATTTAAATACAACAAGTTAATGTATTTAGATGAATCTGATTAACAGTTATTAAATAAAAGTCGATAAGAAAAATCCATTTGGCTATACTAATGTGTCAGAACATTCTGGAACATTTAGTCAATTGATATCATTTTTTTTCTCATGTTTCTAAGTAGAGGAGAGTGGGGTAAAACCGGGTACCCTTGATTCTGGCAAAATTAGTTCTTTCCAGCTGTCAGATACTGAATTACACTCTACCAGTCAAGGAAAAGGAACAGTCATAGTGGCGTGTTGCAGCAACTGAATTCACTGGTTCTGTGAAGGTTTATTTGTTTTAAGACGTCAACTCTCTAGTGCTCGTTTGATTTTAAACCATCCTTACTTAAAAGTCATCACACTTTTAAAAACCATTTTTGGCACAGCTTATTATACGTTTACTAAGGATTTATGCCCTATCAAACAATAAGGATTTCCTCCAATAATTGCGCTGTTCTATTTCGTTTTATATAACCATTGCACTCGGGTTACAACCGGGTATTCCAAGTGGCGTAAGACAGGGACAGTGAGTATTGATGATTCCTCCGTGAAAGACGATAAAAACACATCAGACTTTGATTGTTTATATTTTAATGATGAGTTTGATAAGTTAAATAAATGAGGAAGGTTAGTCTAATGTAAAAACTGTGTTAGCTGTGCCCACGAAAGCTGCAGTGGCGCGGAGAAGGAAGACAACTGCTTTACGTGGGAATTTTGTGACTAATATTCTTAAATTGTCATATAAAATAAAAACGGTTGCATTTTTTCCCACTGAAAATCGAGTTTTTGTAATTAACATGTGTACCCGGTTTTACCTCACTAGTGGGGTAAAACCGGGTAGTTTGACTTTTTTATATAAAAATCATTGATAAAAAAACTGCGGCTTTTCTGGAAAGACATATTGTACTCCGATAAACAATGAATATTTTAATACAATTTGAGAAGCTCTCTGTCGAATATTTTAGCTCCAGCAGGACTTCGAACCTTAGCTACCCGGTTTTACCCCACTTTAACCTACTAGATTTGTTGTTAAATAATCCATTATTTTATCCCTTGAATACATTTACTACAGACTCAGGTTATGTACCTATTTTGTTCAATTGCCAGATGACTTGCCTAACACATCTTACGAATGAAATCAATATTCAAAAGGAAAACAGCGCAAGTGTTATCCCCTTGACTTTTTTGTATAGGAGGAAAATTTGGTATAATATTTAAAAAAAACTAAATTAACTTAACTAACAATAAAAAATTTTGGTGAATCTTTACGTTTTGCACCTCCCCGAGCCTGAAAAAACACATTTTGGAATATCTCATTGACTGTCCCTTTGTCAACATGATAAGTCAAAACCTCAATAAGCTAGACGGCTGAAATCTAATCCCAGATAGCATGCACAAGATTGCAGCAATATTGATTTTTCTTGATATTACCTTTTCATGGCAAACTTGACTTGACAAACTCCCGGGGGGGGGGGGCCATATACCCCTGAAGGGAAGCTGTTTTTTTTTCACTAGTTTGCTATGAGCTTGGCATGGTAAGTTCACTGCAAGCTTGTCGCATGGTGACTTCGAAGGTTGCGATAACTTGTTATGAATTTGCGGTCTTGCCGTGTCAAACTTGCTGCAAGCTGGCGGACTTCCAGAGCAAGATTGCTGCAAACTAAAATCTGGGTATATGTACATGGGGTATGCTGTCTTTAGACCACAATTATATACTTCTGACAAATTTCGAACAAATACCGGCTAAGTGAAGTCTCTCTGTCCATCCTTACAATCTAGTGCATATGATTAAGGTAACTCAAAAGCCCCGAAAAGTAGATATATGAAATTTGGCATATGCTTTCATCTCCAGATTGGTAGATCTCTATCTAATTTTGCGTGAAATCCGTCCAGAGGTTGAACTAATGTCTTTTCCTGGGTATGTGTATACGAGAACTTAAAAATGCAGCGACTAAGATAAATGAAATGTGGTATATATGATGTTGTCGCCTAACTTGTAGAACTGCATCAAATTTTGAACTCAGTGGGCCAAAGAAAATGTTGGGATAATTTCACTGCCATCCTATTTACCCCTCATATCTGCAGTGGATTATTCTGAATGAGTGGGGCCACCTTGATTAGAAAATGGGCATGCTCATGGCTCAGACACCTGTTCCGATGACGGACGAATATGTTTATGCGCTCGTAATAATAAATGCTTTGTTTGTCCGTGTCCACCTATAAAAAGGATTTTATTTTCCTAACTGCAATATTATTTTATTGATTGACTGCATCTAATGTTCCTGTAACAATATTATTTATCAGGAAATACTTTTAAAACTCATATAATAGAAAAACAAAATTATTGTTTTGTTTTCTATTATCTGTATTTGTATTTTATTAGAAGTTGCTGCATATGCGCCATTCTTTATAATACAAAAGTTTTAATTAATTTTTAATATCTTTTGTTAAATTTTATTAATTGTAACTGTTTAAAGCTCATACTTGCTTTTCTTCAATATGGACTAGTTTTCTGGTTTGTTTATTTTCGATTCACAGGCGAATTTCCTGTAACGCTTGGGATTTAAGCAATCGCCAAATTCATTTGGATATTTTAACAAGCGCCAAGTTCGAATCAGTTCTTTCTATAGTACACAAAGGGTTGAATTCTGTGTTCTTTGAGTTTGTGTAATTCTTATTATTTCAATCAGTTAAAAAATCTCTTAAAACGGCTAAACTCTAAATGGAATTATTGTAATTGGCTATATCGTATGGTTAAACTTTAACTGCCAGTGATTATATAATTCCTATGGTAAAACCTCTAACCACCAAAAAAGGCTTTAATTCGCCAAAAAGAGCAAAACTAAGAATTATGGCAGACTTTCCACAAAATGAGGCTCTTATATTAAATAAACATTGAGAGCTACAGCAATAGGAGCATGAAATTTAATATTTTCAAGGTATCTTTAAGCCATAACAATAGAAAACTCGACTTTCAACAGTCATTAACTTCTTCCAGCAAAGTGTTGAAATTTTGAATGGCATTAACACCGGAAATCGGTGGGAATAGCGGAAGTTCTACTTTACCACAAATAAGCAAAACAGTACACTTCTTGTTTCATGAGTATCAAATTTTTACTTCAACGGGAAATTTCTGATTTCTCCGAATATATAGCCCCTTACTTTGAATACGGCATTTAAAAAAAAAACCAAGATATTCTTAACCTCAACCGTAATCATAGAATATTGTTTATCTTGTCTTTCGCTATAAATCGTCATTATTGCTGGTAGAGAAGAAATAAATATATGTATGCTGGTGAAATAAATGTCTAGTAAAGCTTCTTTTTATCTAACATATCTTTATTTGCCACAAGCCACTTTCGTGAAAGTGCTCATCAGTTTCTTTTCTTTACTTTTGGTATGTTTTATGCTCTAAGAACATCTGAAACTTTCAGTGTGTAATGTTGATGAATATAGGTATTGAAATGTGATCTCTAATATAAGAAAAGTAGGAAATACTGAGCATAATTCATATTTCAGTGTATTGGGGAAACATATTCTATGTTTAAAATATTGTATCCAAAAGTAGTGAACATATTTGAGAACAAAAAGTAATTTTTTTCAGTCTAAAAATCAGGAATGTAAGGAATAGTGATTTGACCTAATAGGCGGATACCGAATATTTGGCTGCCGAATATCCATTTTTTAAAAACATTAAACGTTTGATTGTAAATAAAATATTGCTCAAATTTGAAATGAAATAATTGAAGATTAGTAAAGCTGATTATTTATTATTAGTACATTTAAAAAATATTAACATCTTGATGCATTTTTGTAATGTTTTAAATTATTTTAATTCCGATCATAAGAAATGAGAAACCAAGTCTGTAATATTAATAGTTTTCGAGATATAATGAAAAACGTACTACGCATGCGTCATGCAGAATATGAAATGACAGACAAGAAAGCGAATTAATATTGCATTGTCATCCAGTTCTGAGCTATGTTTAAAGTTTCAAGTCTCCAGCTCATCGGGAAGTTAGTTTAAAATCTATTGCAAAATTTGAATAAGATATATAAATAAATATATATAGATAGGGAGAGTGTGAACCAATAGTAGGAATTGAAAAATAGCCACCAGCTTCTACAAGCACAATATACAGGGTGTCCACGCTTATCGTACACAATAGCTAATTTCTAAACCGTAAGGGATACACATATAGTTACAATTGAAAAAATGCTTTAAATGAAGGGAAAAATTATAATATATGTTTTTTGAGTGAATAAATATATTCCTGAAAATGTTTTGAATTTTAACTTTTTATACGGTCCCCCAGTCATATCAGTCATATTTATTAAAAGTTTTTTGACACTCTAATATTTTAAACAACAAAAGTCCCACTCTTCTGCGACTAAAACTAAGCGAGATATGGAGCTTTGAATTTTATGATTTTTAACCAATCAGCGGCCTCGTCGAGCAAGTACTGTGCATTGATTGGTGGATCGTCTTCAATACGGCTATTGAAATGGTGTAAAGTGGTTTAAGTCAGCTATATTCAAAGCTCCATAACTCGGTCAGTTTTAGTCGCAGAAGAGTGGGACTTCTTTTGTTTAAAATATTAGAGTGTCAAGAATATTTTACTAAATATGACTGATAGGACCGGGAGACCGTATAAAAAGTTAGAATTCGTAACTTTTTCAGGAATATATTTATTCACTCAAAACACATATATTATAATTTTTTCCTTCATTTAAAGCATTTTTTCAATTGAAACTATATGTCTATTCCTAACGGTTTAGAAATTAGCCATTGTGTACGATAAGCGTGGAGACCCTGTATAGTGAACATTTGTATGGGAGATTGGGAAAAAGGGTAAGATTCCGCTAGTAAAGGGTATGAATCCAGTCACCAAAATCATTCATTTTCTAAACCTGTAATACATAAGAAACGAAACGGATCGTACTTTTTCCTGAAAATTCTAATTATTTATTGTTCTTGCATCATAATTTCAGGCTTTTATCATTATTAAATACACCACATTAACTTAAAATTGAGTAAATGCCAGGAGATTTGTTTTGATAATCAATGTACCGAAATGTTATTCTACACATTATTCTTTGTTAAATATATATAAAAGTGTAGCGGTTACAATTCACTGCCTTCTCCTTTTTATGGTAGGTGGCGCTACTAGAGCCATCCGGGTTTTTCCCATGATGCCTCTCTCTCTTCTTGACTGTGTACTTGTCTCGTGATTTTGTTCTCTGTCTTGTACCTATTAATGTACTGTGTCGTGAAACTTAGCCATCTAATAAAAATGGTTCCTGAAATTGAACTGATTCTTAAACAGCGGCATTCCACATAAACATGAGTCTCGTCCCTCTACAAAGCCACATTTTAAAAAAAAAATTAATATCCTGAAATGATTCGGCCGAATATCTGTTTAGTATTCGGCAAAAGGGCCGAATAGGCCGAATTCCGATTAGTTACCGAATATTCGTTACATCCCTAGTAAAATTCACTTCCAAGTATCCTTCTGCAGAACAGTTTACTAATGAGTTTTGGAGTCGTTGAATTTAGAAACTTTTCATCCAAGCTGTTTGTAAATTTATAAAAGCTAAATATTCTTAGATTGATTTCTATAATAACACTGCAATGCTTACTTTACTATTACACAATCCCGGTGATACATGACTTCCACATGAACATTACAGTAGTTCTGGTACGATTTCAATTAGTTAAGACGTATGAAAGCAACTAATTAACCAGAGTACCTAGGATCTTTTAAGACCACAAACTGAAACTTCCTTAAATTAAAGCAATATGCAAGCCAACAATGGCGCATTCCAGTAGCAATAGACTTAAAATTTCATACTTAGACAAAGATGTTAGCTTCGTATTATGCGACCTTAACCAAAATGCAAGCTAAAACCATTGTAATGAGATCCTAAATAGCTCTAAATTAAACCACTTTTGAATTTCTAAAATCATTTTAATTATTAAAGTTTTATAAAAGCATTTAAGTAAATTTTGAGTTTTAAATTATAGATGTTTGGATCTCAGATTTTAAAAAAACTATATGGTGAAATACATATACATGTTGTATAAAAATGTTTCCTTTTATTTGAATTAACTTAATTAAAACGCTTTCAATGAAATTTTCATTTCCCAGTTTGAGGTTTAGGTAATAATACGTTTCTATTCCCAATTAGTGTATTAATTATTTGAAGTTATTTTAAGTGTGATAATTAATTTAGTTAAATAAAAAGAATTTTCATTTTCATTGCAAATGTGCTTTTAGTGAATGAACCAGAATTCTTAACGCTGTTTTTATCATTTAAAACTGAATTCCTTTTAAATGTTTAAATGTAAACTCATTTTGGTGATTAATATTAGAGAAAATAGTTACTAAAATTGTGTTAAAGAAAGGATATTTACAAAGATGCTGTCTGTGAAACCTCAGGTTGCCTAATTAATTTCTGGTTTAATTATAAACTTAAGATTGTCTGATTGAAACGCCTTTATTCTGCCTTAATATTTTAACAATTATCTGAATAATTACATCTCATCTTGATCTAAGAGTTTTCCTGACCCCTTTGTATTCAAGAAAAGACATTTATTCATTAATTGAATATTATCAGTGGGATAGCTTAGAAATTTCTCTCACTATTCTTAACTGCTTTTTATCATTGCTATATTAATCGAATATTATCAGTGGGATGGGTTAGAAATTTCTCTCACTATTCTTCACTGCTTTTTATCATTGGTATATTAATCGAATATTATCAGTGGAATGGCTTAAAAATTTCTCTCACTATTCTTCACTGCTTTTATCATTGGTATATTAATCGAATATTATCAGTGGAATGACTTAGAAATTTCTCTCTATTCTTCACTGCTTTTTATCATTCGAAAGCTAATGTGATTCGTTCCTGCCTTTTATTCACATTATAAAACAGAATGGTTGTTATGTTTCCTAGTTTTTTTTCCACATTACATTTACATGAGAAATGAAATGGAGTAGTATCCAACACTATTAAAAAACTAGCAAATCGATGTGCGCTTTAGCAAAGAATTGCTCGCTGCGGTACGGCTGGATTTTGGAGGTTTCCCTCCAACCGAAACAGAAATGTAGACCAGTTCCACCGGAATGTCCTACAGTAGGGTTGCCATAATTTCCAAGCATTAATACGGAGCGTGTAAGTGCTAAATAAATTAAACATGAAAAAAATGGGGAAGTAACGGTTTATTTTACTCTGATAAAAACATCAATAAAGTTTAAGCAATCTAATAAAATGAACACGTGCTATAATATAAAGATGTAAAGCTAATAAGGCCCAGTTATATTTTAAAATTTATTTTACATTTTTAATTATATCATTTCCTTCTCTCACCTGGTTATAAAATTGGGCGCGAGTCATTTCAAAAGTATGATGACAAATCAAAATTGCTTCAGTTGTCTTCACTGACAACATGATTCTTTCGTCCGACAATTGAGTTGACATTAGGGAAAATACTCTCTCGATATCTGTATTGTGGGCTGGAATGTCAAATAGATATTCGCTAGCTTTATTGGACATCACTCTGATCAATCTACTTTGTTCTGCAAAACACTTCAGCCATTTCTCTTCAATACTCAATTTCATAGTTGCTTTTCAGTTTTTGTTGGTATTATTTTTTCTACATAATCTTTTAGATATATAAACTGGCTGAATGGAATCTCAGTGCTGCCACTATCGATGTTTCTTGTAAATATGCAGTGGTACTTTCTTAATATTTTTTGTCCCGAAAACTGGACGAAAACGGGACAAATAGTAATATGGGACTGAATATTGAAATACGGTAACAGTCCCGTATATACGGACTTACGACAACCTTATCCTACAAGAAAGAAACTTAACCTCATGCACAGGAGTTAAAGTCTTGATTGCATTAGAATATGGTGTCTTTTCTGAGATACTAAAAGACAAGAAAAATTTATCTAGCATGTACGAGATCTCTATCCACAGAAAGTCTTGATGAAGGAATCCTACAAAATTCATAATCATAACATTCATTTCAAGGAAATTCCATCGATATATATGCATTAAAGTTACACTTGAATGAAGAATCATTAAAATTTATTCATTCGTGTGTAAATGGATACCAAAGTTCACTAAAATCAGCCGGGTTACGGGTAAAGTGATAAGGAAAGTAATGCATGCATTCGAATACAGTGTCCATCTCGAAGTGTTAATAGACAGGAAAACTTCTCCAGCACGTACTAGATCGCTATCGGATTAATGTACGCCACAATAAGTCAGGATTGATAAATCCCACAAAATTCGATCTAAAACAAATATTTTGCGGATATATCTCCATTCTGAACGAAAGGGGATTGGAGGGTAATGAGTTTCATACTGACGACCCAAATATTTCCGTTTAAAATCAGGCATAAATATTCATGATGCGAACACACCCGCTTTCGAAATTAGAACATTTCCTCGGCGTAAATGGCGAAGCAGTTACAGTTAAACTAAAAGGGTGGAGATTTACAAAATAAAGCGGTCAACTAGAAATTCGATCTCCCCCTTCTCATCACACATGATGGCGAAATTTATGATTTCAATTAACATCGGAAACGACGGGAAATCAGAGGGTATTTCCGATTTAAGGTTTGTGGAGATTGCTTGGAGGGCAGACGGACCAATGCATTTGATGGTTAGTTCTGCTAATCAGCTAGAAATGAAATGAAGTTATTCCAATATCATAAGCTCATTCACGGAAATTAGTCTAACATATTTTAATTATTTATCTTATACAGCCAAACTTGGATAATTCGAAGTTGAAGGGACCAGAGAAAAAGTTCGAAATATCCAAAAATTCGAATTACATATATTCTCTCAAACAGAAGAAACTGCACTTCCGGAGAAAAAAAGGAGAAAAAGCTTCGATCCTTTCAACCCACAATGAAATAGATTCTCCTGCCGAAGGGGTGAGGCCAGGTCTTTTCTCGGAAAATGCAAACAGGCTTTGGATGACTGATCAATATTAATTGCAGTGTGGAGGGGAGAGGCTAACAATAGTGGGTGGACAGAAAAATCCTCGGAAATCTCCACATAGTGACATTCCAACCCTAGCTTTTCTTTTCCTTAGAAAGACCGTTAAAATAAATAATTCACCTTAGCTGAGAAAAGTGTCAGAAACAATTTTTACCGTAATATTTTAAGGGCAATCGTACGAAATATTCGAATTATCCAAAATAAAATTCGAATTGTCCACGATTTTTTAACATTATTTTAATACAGAATTCTAGGGACCGAGCAAAAATTTAGAATTATCCAGAATTTCAAATTAAACAAGTTCGAATTATCCAGAATTTCGAATTAAACAAGTTCGAATTATCCAGAAATTCGAATTAAACAAGTTCGAATTAAACAAGTTCGAATTATCCAGAATTTCGAATTAAACAAGTTCGAATTATCCAGAATTTCGAATTATCCAGAATTGACTGTATGCATTTACTGCACCTAATCCAAATGCCAAATTATATGCAAGGGCCTCTTATACCAGAAGTAAGAAGGGCCCGATAGGAATTTACTTCTTTAGTGGCGACCCCATTTTTTGGTAGAAATACATCCGCTACCTCATTTCTATCAGAAAATTTGCACCTCGATCCCAAATTCAGACATGAATAAGAAAATAAAATGGTGAATTGGTTAATCGCATTTGAAATGAAATTACGTTAAAATAATTATTTAGAAGATTGTATTGAAATTTTTGATGTCAAGGTAGTTTTTTTAGTTTTTTCTTGGCTGCATGTGTTGAATAATTTGAAAGCATAAAGTCGCAATCCCAGTTTTAAACAGAAAAAAAATGAAGAATCTAAATTATTCGTCATTGCATAAGCATTGACCTCAGATATTTCGATACAATCTGACTCTTTAATCACTACCTTATCAGACTATCGGAATTGGCAATCGCTAATTTATCAATACTGGTCAATACCTCAATTATTTCCAAGCTTTTTTGCTACTTTTTAATAAATCTACTTAAATAACTTCTTAATTATTCTCTAAATATATCACTAATCTCGCAAAGCAATATGTGAAATACATCTGTCGTGAAGCTAAACTCTGCGCTCATTCCCAAAATTGCTCGATTGTTTCTGAAATGTGTTTTTATGTGTTAGAATCTAGAAATGAATGTTGTAATATGTGTGTATTATATTTTAGTTATTTCTTATAATTATGCTACACCATTCTAAGTGAAAAATTAAAAAATAGTAGCTGCAAGTGTGTGGGTAAATACCCCACGTTCAAACATGTCATGTTTTGGTACAACGGGAAATACTATCCAACATGGCGGTCAGCGAGCCGATATGTTCAGGTGTCGGAAGGTTTTCCTCCTGAGTGACGTTCGACCTTTAACCAACCACAAAGGTGATTGGTGTCATCCACCATTTAGGCTTGACCTTGACAGTTGAGAATGGATGATCTGATAACATCATCCACTGGTACCTTTTTAAGCGCCGTTCACGGTGCACTGGGGGACTTTTCTGGATTTTTAACGTTTTCTGACTATGGAGACTTTCAACTTTTCTGACTGTGTGTATGTAGTGGATCCGGAACACAGCAAACGGCCTTCCGGCACTGTTTTTTCCCAAGAGAAATAAATAAGAAAAATTGTGAAAATGTCCTTAAAACAGCGCGATTTTTGTGAGCCAGATTAGAGTGCTCCGGCACTGCTAATTTTGCGACTACGCCACTGCGGTGGAGGCTGTTAGCTGGAAGCTACTTGGATCTTGACGATGGAGCTGGATT
>BGPR01002249.1:63249-74629 GCA_013235015.1 Araneus ventricosus | reverse complement strand
TCGATGTACTTCGTTCAGTACATATTGCTATTATCAGATTTCAATTTATCAAGAATTGACTGTATCATTTATCAATTAAAATGCCAAATTATATGCAAGGGCTCTTATATAGAAATAGAAGGGCCAAGAAGTTACTTTTTTAGTAGCGACCCCATTTTTTGGTAGAAACATCACTACCTCTCATTTCTATCAAAAAATTTCGATCCTAAATTGCATGAATAGAACAAAATGAAAGTGAATTGTTAATCGCATTTGAAATGAAATTACGTTAAAATAATTATTTAGAAGATTGTATTGAAATTTTTTGATGTCAAGGTAGTTTTTAGTTTTTCTTGGCTGCATGTGTTGAAAAATTTGGCTTATAAGTCAATCAGTTTACAGAAAAAATAAGAAGAATCTAAATTATTCGTCATTGCATAAGCATTGACCTCAGATATTCGATACAACCTGACTCTTTAATCACTACCTTATCAGACTATCAGATTGGACGCTAATTTATCAATACTGTCAATACCTCAATTATTTCCAAGCTTTTTTTGCTACTTTTTAATAAATCTACTTAATAGCTTCTTAATTATTCTCTAAATATATCACTAATCTCAAAGCAATGCGAAATACATCTGTCATTGAACTAAACTCTCGCTCATTCCCAAATTGCTCGATTGTTTCTGAAATGTTTTATGTTATTTAGAATCTAGAAATGATGTTGTAATATTGTGTATTATATTTTAGTTCTATTTATAATTATGCTACATTCTAATTGAAAAATTATAAGTAGCTGCAATGTGTGTAACCCCATATTCAAACATGTCAGTTTTGGAACAACGGAAACTATCAACATGGGTGAGCAGCCGACATGTTCGGAGTGTCAGGTTTTCTCATGAGTGACGTTCGACCTTTAACCACAAAGGTGATTGGTGTCATCTCCATTTGGGCTTGACTCGACGTTTGAGAATGATGATCACATTAACATCATCCACTGGTACCTTTTTAAGCGCCGTTCACGGTGCACTGGGGAACTTTTCTGGATTTTTAACTTTTTCGATATGGAGACTTTCAACTTTTCTGACTGTGTATGTAGTGGACAGGAACTTGCGGCCAGCTGTTTTTCCCAAGAGAAATATGAAATGTGAAAATGTCCTTAAAACAGCGATTTTGTAGGCCAGATTAGAGTCTCCGGCACTGCTAATTTTACGACCACGCCACTGCAGTGGAGGCTGTTCCTATTGAGCTACTTGGATCTTGACGATGGAGCTGGAATTGTTACCTAGTGACTTAGATAGCGTTTGGTGATGGAAAACAGATGACAAGATGTATTTTTTTATACCCAGGGACTTTTTTTATCAGCATATCTGATGATTTAGGCGGGGTAGCCTTCTGGCGGGTTTTCAAGAGTGGGTATGGGGAGACGCAGGAGCGTGATCAGTGGAGCTGGTGAGCATTTAGTAATCATCGAAGATCAAAATATGAAAATAGCAGCAAAATTGACATGGATGTTAGGGAACTGGCTGGAAGTTACTTGGATCCTATGTGGACTTCTCTTGACGGGAGAGCTGAATTGTGCACTAGTGACTTAGATAGCGTTTGTGTGGTGAAAACTAATCAAGACAAGATATTTTATACACAGGACTTTTTTTTATCAAGCATCGACGATTCAGAGCGGGGAGTGACCTTCTGGTTTCGAAGGTGCGGAGATGGGGCGTGATCAGTGGAGCTCGACAAAGTGGAAGAATTGATATCATGGACATCAGGTAGAAGAAATAAGCGTAGGCATAGATGTTAGGCTTGTGAGCTGGAAGCTACTTGCATCCTATGCGTGACTCTCTTGACAGTGGAGCTGGATTGGGCACCTAGTGACTTAGACAGCGTTTGTGGGATGAAGATTAATCAACGAAGATCATATTTCTAAGTTAGAATGTTACAGATGACTGCAAATGGTATCGATACTCTTATGTCTTTAACACTAGTGAGACAGCATATGATTCTGATGCCGATCATACAATTAGATGTCCAGACTATGATTTAAGAAGGCGATGATTGTCTCCGAGCAAAGGTTGAGTACTGCCTCGCATTTTTGTTTATTTATATTTTTAGTTTTATAATTATGTATAAGAATGTAGAGGTAGATAAGGAATTCTTTCATGATGACATTTAGATTTCAGTGTTAAAGTTCTAAGGTATTGACTGGTAGTAATTTTTGTGCAGTAGCTAATGTAAAGAGTAACCAGAGCATAGTAATGGTAATTCAGTGTGATTGTAATGCAGACGGAAAATTTGCATATCTAATAAATGTGTAATGTAATGGTAAAGTCTAATGTGGTTGTTTTATCTGTTTATGCTAAGTAAGCCTATTTAAGAAACCGAAGTCAGTAATTTTATTTTTTACTCTTTTACTTCTACCAGGGATTTTGATATAAATGAATTATGAATTTCCTTTCATTGGAGTTCATTTGTGTGATTTTCACTATCTCGACATTTTTGCAGCTTGTGAGTTGGATGTTGAAATTTCCTATGGGTTATTGAGGGTGGATATTTATTTTTATTTATTGATCGTACTTTTTATTTAATTAATATTCTCCATACTTGGATTAAAATTCAAATCTAGATTAAAGAGAGAAGAGTGAGGTAGTATATACACCACACTCTACTGTTGATAAAGGCTAGAATTAAAGTTGAGAGTTTAATTTGTGTTGATTTCCCAGGCACAAGATCCTCAAATGGGATAAATGCACCAACCGAAACTTTGGTAGAAAACAAGTAATATAAATTTGTTAAAAAAAGCCAATTCCTGCTTAGGTCAGCGATCTACACGCTTCGTCACTGACAAAAATACATGAAAAAATGACGCCTTCGAGAACATACCAGAAAACAAAGAATGTTAGGTCTAGAAGCTGGCAAACGTAGCTCCATCTATTGAGAAAAATTCGAACCAAACGACTCAAGGCGACATATGCTTTCTCCCATCTAAAACTAAAATTAATTAATTAAATTTAATTAATGAATTAATATTTGAAAAAACTGTATTAACATTAAGTGTCATCCACTACAAGTTTTAAAAAATGTATTTGAACTTGAGTGGAAGAACAAAAAGTATTTTATTAACGATTGAAAATTTGAACAAGATATATAAATATATATAGGGAGAGTGTGAACTAATAATAGGAATTGAAATAAGAAGGTAATGTAAGAAAGGTATAAAAAATGTAGTTGGATGACAGATTATGAGACTGACAATATGCAAGTAAAATAAGGTCAAGAAATTAGATGATGAATTCAATCGTAAATTTAAAGGATTTAAAGCTCCAATATCCTTAAGATATGAATAAAAGATTTCGATGAGGTTATTCTCCCAATAAAAACTCTAACTTAAAATTTCGAGTGTGAAAATGTTTTAAATGAAGTTGGGAAATGCCTAAACAATCCATCAGCAGTTAACAATACCACATTTAATATATCCTCACAGTATTTGTGGAGATGGGGAATCTCTGCAAAGAGCAAATATTTGCATATTAAACGAGTGTTACCAATGTGTAGTCTGGCTTGAATCAATGTGCATTACATTATAGTGTGCATTTTGAATTGGGAAACTATCTGTACTGGTTTGATAGCATGGGGTTTATCTTCATTGACATTGATGGAAACGCCAATCATTGATGGTCGTTCGCATGCTACTGCAATAAAGAGGTTGAGATAAGAACATAGTAGCCAGGTTTGTAGCTCTGTCTGCTAGTTTATTACCTGCAATGCCAATATACGAGGGAAGAAAATAAATATAAGGTTTATAGACAGTAGATGATGATATAGGCTTTATACTTCTTGCGAAACCGGATGGTCACTATATGAAGAGACTGCAAAATACTCAATGAGTCAAAATAAATTTACATATTTGATGTTGATAAATACATTTCACAGCCAAATAAATAGCCGATCTTTCAGACTCAAATCAGGTGTGAAAAGATAAAGTTTATGAATTTTACCATTGATACAATGAAAAAAATACACTACGAAAATGATTTTCCCACTTAGAAGGAAGGGAAAGTTAGAAAGAAGTGAAGAGAAGTTAGGAAAAGGAGATAATAGGTTTCTAAATCCAGGCTCTCCCTACAAATATTCCGCCGGTGGCATATTTTTTTGCGCAGTTTTTTAAAAATCGCAATGCAAAGTTTTAAAAGCAGTGTTCTATTCCATTATCTCAATGCTTACAAAATGCCTTCTTAAATCTTGAGTCCCGAAACAACTGAGGTCAAGGAAACCTTTGCAACTTGTGCGTCGTTCAGGTACTTTAATTCTTTAGTAAAATTAATGCAAGATATTTATTTTTCATTTTATTGATAAAAGGGAAATATTATTTCCAAACTAATTTTCATTAGAAATATTCACTGTCTGATGAAGGCTATGAGATTGGCTACATAAGGATGTCAAGAAAAGAAAATTATCCTAAACGGAAGCTAAATTTTATCAAAGGAAAATATTTTAGAGGAAAACATTGTTCTCTGTATTAACCGCTTAACTGAACAGCCCGAGAATACTCGTGCATCGAATTATAGCATTTTTGGACTTAAAACTAAAATTTAATCATTAATTATCTTTATAATTTTACACAAAAATTACCTAGGATCCATAAACATCTCAAGTATTATATGCCTTCTGAGATGAATAAAAACGACAACCGCTTTCCAAAACAGAAGGGAGCATCTTATTAGATAGCAAAGAAAATTATTAAGTTAAGTGGTTAAAGGACATTTCCTTTCTTCTAAAAATGAATACTGAAATCACAATAAAAGATTGAGAATAGCTTGTTATATATATATATATATAGGAAGAAGGTTGGCGTCTATAAATTTCGAAATAATGTGACATAATCGATTCCTCAGGTCGATTGGCATTTGATTGTTGAAATTCCATATCTGGGCTTTTTCATAGTAATAGTTTTTAATATTATTAGCTTTCTGTATTTCATTGTGTGAATAATATTAGTTTATATAGTTTATTATATTTAATTTTAAAAGATGGTTTAATAGGTGTATATGATGAAAATATTATTTGAGTTTTAATGGTTTATATATATATATAAACTTGCCAAAATAAATTAAATACTAAGAATTTTGTCAAAAATATACCTGAGAAGATACAGAACTGATATAACCAATCTAAACTTGGGCATTCTACATGTATTTTAAATCCTTTTTGATTACAGTTAGAACACGATATTTCAAAACTGAAAATGTATTCAAGAGGTAATTTACAAAGCAATAATAATAATATTAAAAGTCCTCATTTTTAATCGAAACCTGAATTCTTTTCTTAAATTTCGGAAAACGACAAATTGCTTTTCGAATTTTATCACAAATACGCCTAATTTCACTTATTTTTGACTATTTGAACACAGAAAATTCAATTTAATTCCCCTCAAATTTTAATTAATTTTTCAAAATGATATTGCAAAAATGCGTAAGAGAGAGAGAAAAGCATTTCCTATTAAAATACTTTATCCATGAGAAGAGAAAATGGATAAAATAATTCCTGTGCCTTTAAACTGTTTATTTATATCCTCTTTATGGAAATAAAATCTCAGGTCATAGTTAATCATTTTACTCCAAACAAATACTTCGGATATTCTCAGCAAACCATTGACAAGAGTTTTAAACGGAAAAAACCATTGACAAGAGTATAAAAGGAAATAAAAGAAATTCTTCTGGTCCTTTTCAATTGGCCTGATGTCTAATATGGAAAAATACATTATCATTGAAAATCATTAATAATAATAGGGAAAAAATGGAATATAAAAACATGTCGAAAGTCGATTTCTTTACAAAATTTTCAAAGGATTCTTTAAAAGAAATTTATTTCTGTTTGCAAACGACTTATTTGCTGCAAAAATTAAAATTCACGAAGTATTTTTAAAAAGGAGGTATTTAAGTTTGGAAATTATTTTATAAACATTTTTCTTGTCAATTTTGTTCTCATTACCAGCTGTTTTGCTTAAGAGAAAGAAAATATACTTTTTTTTGGAAGGAATGCATTTTCCAAATAAAGGTTTTTATTTAATCTTTTAATGGTATCTCGAGTAATTTAAGAAAAGTGGGATTTCAATATCAGAACTTTGCTTTTATTTTTAAATAACCATGAAATCTTTTTCTGAAATTTAGATAAAATCTTTACAAACATTTTATTATGTTTCAAACACTCGACAGATTAAGATTATTACAATATTTAAATAATTACCAGAGGATTATATAATTTGTATTAGATAGATCATTGCATAGATTCAGAACCTTTCATAACACTAAAATTGGGTTATGTTATGCGTTCGTGAAAGAATGAATGGAGAAATTTGATGTATTATGCTGATGGAAATGAAGTGTAATGCTGATAACTTTCATCATAAAAAAAATCACTTTTCATATCTACACAATGTTAATCTAAATTCTCTATCTTTCTTGTTAACTATTACCCATGTTCATCATTTGGAATCTGTGGAAATAAAATATCCATTTTAGCTGTTTAGTCTTAATCAAATACAATATTCTCATGACTCATTTCATTTTACATCTATTGTTTCCTGTTGTGATGTTTTCCCTTCCCGCAAGCTCAGTTTCCACGAGAAAAGAGTCTATTTCCTTTCATGTCAGCCGCAGATCGCAGGACAGCTGCACCTGGTGGTCATTAAAGAAACTTTCGGAGAGAAATAGCTTCACGCAGAAAGCGACTACAATGCAGAGGAATCAATATCTGTCAAAGAGCTCATTTGGGGTCGGCTTTGAGGAGATTAGCGGTACCCTTTCATGATACACCTGTATAGATCCTGTGACGGCAAAACCCAAGAACCTTCCCCACGGTTGGATTTGACCACTGGGAACATGGAAGGTTAGTCGTTGGTCGCCCGGGGGTACGATTATCCAGTGGAGTGAAAGGAAGCCGAAGCTCCAGCCCTTGAAGTAGGGGATGAAAACGGAATGTTGAGAAAGAAAAAGCGCGGTGAGGAACCGAATTAGGACTCTCGAACTTGGTTTTCAGACTCCGGAGCACCGAAAAGAGCTGTGTGATCAGATCGGATTTAAAGTCCCGAATTAATTCGGACTTGGGCAACAAACACCGAGAAATCTGCAATATTCCGAACTCTCGGCTCATCAAATTGTGAGTACCCCTTGTAGTCTCTTGTTTAGGGTATCACGCTGATAGGTGGAAGCTATCCATCCGGTGTTGAATGACTTCTTTTGTGAACTACGACTCCATTGAACTTTAACGTCCTAGAACTGTGAATTAACTGATCGAAACTTGTATATAAATAATTAATCAAGATTGGTATGCAAGAATTGTTCTCTAAATTATAGCTGTGTAATAAAAGTACTTAGGTCAACCTAAGTTTTGCATTTATTTGGTCGCACACAGGCCAAGACACCACACTATCAACAACTGGAATTAAATTTCGTTTAATATCATAATTATCTTATACATTATTTCTGTTGTCAGCATCCGTTTTTTTAACTAATAAAAAAACTTTCAGCGAAGAATAAAGTATCAGGACATTTTACCGACTTCTCATACAGCCAACTCAGTTTATGTTCAAACACATTGCTTGTTTGAAAATTTAAGCAAAGGGAAAACAAATCTTCATCAATATCATGGATGCACAGAGATTTCACACATTTTTTTTTATCTTACCTCATCTATATAAGATCACTTAGTTAACAATATTTTTCTTAACAATTACCGAAAATGACACAAAAAAAATAGTGATGATTTCATTCTGATATCAAATATTGTATAAAAAAATTTTTCTAAATAGTAAATACGTCCACATCAATGAGCAGTCTTTGTTATTTTGTACATATATTTCTCTGAGTATTTAATCTAAACAATCCTACAAAAGACTAAAATCATTTTGGAAGTTGGGGAGTCATCATGGAGAGTTCGAATTTGCGAAAGTTTCAGACGAGTTTAGTGACTTATTATTAATAGTGTAAATTTCTATTTGTATAAAATAGTGTAAATATTATTAATAGAAACAGTGTAAATTTCTTTATATTATTTTGAATTCCCTTTATGCCGAATTTGAATTATGTCGAAATTGGTACACATTACAGCAGGAAAAATTACATGTAAACTTTACACCATTAAAAAACCCTTTATATCAATACAGTGCTTAACAAATGCAGCTTCAACCATTCTTGAATAAAACGAACAAACCAGACAATTTTCTGATACTGAAAAAAGTGGAAATATTTTCTCAAAAGTTTATAGTGGGATCGAAAAAAAAAGATATCACCATTTAAGAATGTGATTTCCCTTTTCTCTCTTTTTCTGCCATGTTGACAATGGAAGGAGGTCTGTTGACATTCTGGAAAAATTGAGATGATTCGCCTCAATCGTCTGGCTGAAAGAACCACCGAAGAATCTGAACTATAAAAGGAAAAAGCCGGTGGAATAAAATAACGCCAAATATGATTTCTGCATCAGAACATCCGGGAATTTTGAAAAGGCAACTGCAAATGGACTTGAGACGCGTAAGAAATGGACCCTCCAGGATCACTGTAGCTGGAAAGATGGTTTTCTATTTGTCGCTGAAGCGTTTCAGGCGATGGCAAATAAACGTATTTTACCTCGACTCAATCCAAACTTTTGAGAATAGGTTATTTGAGTCGGGATTGAATTTCTCCCCCGATTTGTAAAAGAGATTTTGTGAGTGTCTGCGCAGAAACCACAAATAAAATATTTTAGGTGAATTCGAATGCGAAGAAGATTTGTTTTTCCTTTTTTCTCAAAAGTGCTTTCTTCATTTATAGCGTTTTGAAGATTTGTTTTTGCTTTTTTCTCAAAAGTGCTTTCTTCATTTATAGCATTTTGAAGATTTGTTTTCGCTTTTCTCTCAAAAGTGCTTTCTTCATTTATAGCATTTTGAAGACTGTCACAGATATCGGATTCGGTCTATTATGACAGTTTTAGTGAACGATTACCAATAGCGGAAAAGAAATAAACTTTTTAGAATATTAATTTTGAAATTTCAATGAGATAGATATTTAGGTAAATTAGCGGAAACGTAGCAACTTACACATGCCTGCGGTTCCAGGAAATATATTAATTATAGAATTTTCAATAAATGCAGTATTTACGAGATCATAATCAGAAGTTATTATACTTCCGGCTGTTTAACAACCAAACACGCACATACGCATATCTGTATGCACGCACACGGAGAATTGAATAAGATTTTAAAAAAAACAGCCTCATTGTAAGTCAGTTAAGGGTATCTGAGATGCTCTCAATCAGTTGCTGAGGTAGCAGTTAGAGTTTCGCTTACTTGCTACTGCAATACACTACACATAAAACATTTTTAATTTTTAACTATGAAACTTAACTCACTTAATAAACCATTTTAACCATGAAACATAAGCACTTAAATATTGATGAATGATAAATAGACGCCACAGATTCTAAAATAATTATTCTTCTTAACAATTTTTAATTTTCAGATGAGGAGAGCCCGTTTAGGGAACTTACCACCTGTGACTACATTCTTATAAATTATATTTTACACTTAAATCTATAATTAGTTTAGTTTTGTTATATTAAATTCCCATTTGGAAGCAACTCGAGGTCTAATATTGGGAAGGATCTCGGAATTTTCAGTCGCTGTTAGATTAAAAGCATGGCACCTGAGCTGGCACTTCCTCTCCAAACTACCGTACCACACCAGCGGCAACCAAAATTGGAGTTACCCCGGCTTACCTAAGCATACACTGTAAAAAAAATCCCGTAAAATTTACGGTTTTAAACTGGCAGCTGGGTTGGTTGTGCAAAACCGTAAAAGTTACGAAGTAAATCCGTAGTCACAACGGTTTTTTACCGTATGAAATCAAGTTTTCTCAATAAACATTAAGTAATCGAAGTAAGTGACGTCATCGACTGAGTTGAGTTGTTTTTCTCCTTCTGTTCGAGTTGAGTTGAAATGTGCTGATGTATATTATCAATTAGGAATATTTTTTAATCAAGGCTTAATTATTAATTTCAATTAGTTGAATTAATATAATGTTTAATTGAACTTACTTGGACGATTTCGATGCAAGATGGTGACAAACCTTCTAACATCTCAGAGCCGGGGATAGAAACCGCGTTCATAGAAATAAAAGGCAGTCGCTCTAACCACTAGACCACCGGAGACTTCATAAAATAAAGTAAAAATAATCTATTTGAGTTTTAAAGTCACTGTAGCTCTAGTGGCGCAACTTAGTGGTGTAAATATCAACTATTGTCAGAACATGTGTTTTAAGGTTAGCTTTCATGAGTGACAACAGGTTACTGCAACATGTGTAAACAATAGCGGAGATGGAACCCTATTAAAAACATGAAATGAATGCAATAAAATTACATTTAAGAAAAGGGAAAGTTTTTTGTAAGGAAAACAATACCGTATGACGAAAAATAGAATTTGAACTGACGGTTTTAAACCGTTTATGGCTGGAGCGGAAAACGGTGAAAAACCGTTTTGTCAACAAAACAGCTTTAAACCGTCAAATATACGGAAAAAGTCCGGGAAAAAAACGGATATTTTTTACAGTGTACGGGGCCTCTGAATAACAACCGCTGCGACAGTTCGAGTACTGAGGCTGGAGTTCTAATAGCCTATCACCAAGCCACGTCCCGACCTCTCCCGAAGGAGGTACGAACTATCACTGGTGAGGGTAACCCGACTCCCACTATTTCTATACCCCAGGGGAATCGAGGGCTCGCTTATTTATCCGGCAGTCGCTCATCCGTAGCTATAACAACAGCGGTAAGTACTCTTGTTTCCCTACGTGTGATTTAACGTGCAAGATATCTTTTGTGGAATAGGGTTTCGAACATGGAACTGCCCGGCCCCGAAGTTGAGGCTACTAGTAGCCTAGTTACCACTAGGCCACCGTGGCCTCCATAAAAAATTTGATAGAAACCTACAATTTTAGTGGAAAGGGCGTATACCAAATTTCACACGTTTAACGTGATACATTTTTGAGCTGTCGTGTTCCGCAGGCAGACAAACATAATTGCGTTGAACATAACGTTTGTTTCAGGATTTTTTTTATTTATTTATTTACAACCCGCCCCGGCCCAGACTACCCAAGAGGGTGTAAGGCGTTCCACAGACCGGAGGGGAAACATAAAACAAAAGAAATGAACTACATTAAAAAAGAATTTACAAAAAACCCCAAGGGGTGAGCAGAAAATTTTAAAAATCATCGTTTACAACAATGAACTAAAAAAGGATAAAGAGCAAAAACACAAAGCACAAAAAGCTTAACATAAAAAACACAAAAAGCTTAAGAGCAAAAACACAAAAAGCTTAAGAGCAAAAACACAAAAAGCTTAACATTAAAAACACAAAAAGATAAAGAGCAAAAAC
>BGPR01002249.1:36791-53372 GCA_013235015.1 Araneus ventricosus | reverse complement strand
CTTAGAAAGGTAGACGTTTATTAAAAGGAAATCGATAATCCTCGTCTGATGGGCTGATTGTCTGTGAGTATTAAGTACAGAATAATGAAGCAAATTAAGATCATTAAATGTTTTATTTCACTAGCGTTTAATGCACAAAATAAGTTCGAAGCTTTTCACTGCAGTCAATTGGTCTTTAAAAGAACATGGACTAATTTCTCCTATTCTTCTTCGTTATGCTAACTTCATCAGCTTCTCTTCATGAAGCTACAAATTATTGGCAAATTTTCTTTATAAAATATATTGCTTTGGAAATTTCATGACAGAGAATTTGTGAAAATTTGTTTATACAAATTACTTGAAATGTTATACATTCTAATAGTTTTTCCTAGAATAACACTATAATATTTCCTTCACTCGTTTAGTGCTTATAATATACAGAAGTGCGTGTTTCTGATGAACATTACAAGAGCTCTTGAACGAAATCAATTAGTTTAAATGCGGAAAAGCAACAACTTAACTGCAGATCTTGCCCAACATCATTTAAACCTATAAAGTGATGCGTCCTGAAATTACTATAATATTTAGGCCTACAAATATAGCATTCCAATATGAAATCAAAACAAACCAAATTGGAATAAAATAAAGCATGAAAAATTAGAAATCAAAACAAACCAAAGTGGAATATAATAAAACGTGAAAAATTAGAAATCAAAAGAAACCAAATAGGAATAAAATAAAACTTGAATAATTAGAAATCAAAATAAACCAAATTGGAATAAAATAAAACATGAAAAATTAGAAATCAAAACAAACCAAATTGGAATAAAATAAAACGTGAAAAATTAGAAATCAAAACAAACCAAATTGGAATACAATAAAACGTTAACAATTAGAAATCAAAACAAATCAATTTGGAATAAAAGAAAACGTTAAAAATTAGAAATCAAAACAAACCAAATTGGAATAAAATAAAACGTGAAAAATTAGAAATCAAAACAAACCAAATTGGAATAAAATAAAACGTGAAAAATTAGAAATCAAAACAAACCAAAGTGGAATAAAATAAAACTTGAATAATTAGAAATCAAAAGAAACCAAATTGGAATAAAATAAAACGTTAAAAATTAGAAATCAAAATAAACCAAATTGGAATAAAATAAAACGTGAACAATTAGAAATCAAAACAAACCAAATTGGAATAAAATAAAACGTGGAAAATTAAAATGTGAAAAATTAAAATGGAAGAGAAGTACTTCGAAAAAAACAAAAAGATATATAAAAGCAATTACAAGCACTCATATAAAAAATACCTCTTAAAAATATACCTTAAAAATATCCAAAACATGCATTGAATTAGTTAAGCGCAAATGCAGCTGCAACTGAAATCAATGTGGAGAAAAGAGTAGAGTGAAGACTGAACAAAATGGAGGATATCTGCTTTATGCATTTCTTCAGGGACCCAACAAAAAGCAGATATTCAAAACAGGACTTTTTTTCTGTTTAGCGTCAGACATCGTCAAAAATTAAAATCCAATTTGCCCGAAAAGTCCTAAGTCCTGCAGAATGTTTGTTTGGTCCCTGAAGAAGTGCATAAAGCAGATATCCTCCATTTTGCTTAGTCTTCACTCTGCTCTTATTCCAATATGAACCAACTTTAGATCTCACATTTAGATTAAGATTTTAATTTCATGTTATCCGAATTTAACCAAAGTTCAGAGTCTAAAACTTCTTAATGCGATCTTAAATCACGTGCTAAATTAAATACACCCTCACTTCCAAAAGTTAAGCACAATTTTTAATATGAGAAAAATTTGGAGTTAATATAATTACAATGGTTCGCAATTAGAGTTGTGGAAAGTCGTGCGACTTGCAATAGCCAGAGCTCACATTTTAAAGTGAAAATCTCGTCACGATGGCATATAGGGGGCGACCAGAAAATGATAAAGACGAAAAGGGATTTCGACTCATCACGTTTCACAGAAAGCTGATAACGAGTTAAAACTTTCATCAATGGATTTGATTGATATCCACAATATTTCCATGCATTTTGGTAAAAATAGCATGAATATTCGGGAAGCTATAAAGGTTTCTTTAAAAAATCACAAATATTTCCGAAAGTCTTTTACTTATTAATTGCAGAGTTTTCAACCAAATTAAACGAAACTTACAGGATACGTGCACATATGTTAGAGAGGCATTGTATGAAAGTTTGAAGTAAATACCTTGAATATTAGAGAAACTATGAGTATTTGTAGTAAATATGTTTTTACTGCGCATGTGCGAAACGTAGCACAATTTTTCTTTCATAACTTAAGAGCCAGATATATAGGGCAACTAATATAAAAATTCCAGTTCAGTGCCGTTAGTATTCAGAAAGATGTTGGAATTGCAAAAGCTGAATTGCTTTTATTCTCTAAGAAAAACAAAATGAAGAGGGTTCTTGCATAAGCCTCTTCATAGGTTCCTTGCATTTTAAGGAATTTTTCAAAGATATTTGATTTTATTTTTTACTACATGAAGTAACTAAAAGACTATTATTTTAATGAATGTGTAATTTATAATTGCAAGTAAAATTAATCTTAATTCTCTAGTTTTTTAAAAAATCATCCAGCGTATCAGACAAATTTTTTTAAAAAAATATATACCATACGTCGTAATTATTTCTTTATTTCTTACATGGAGATCATATCAGGAAGATCACTGAATTTTTTTTTAAATTTTCGATTAAATAATAAATATATGTATTCTTTCGTTATTTGTGATTCTTTAACAGCGCTTTACAAAAAGTCAGGCTTGTAAAAATATTTTGGTTGCTGAAGAAAGCTCTCAAATGTGATATTTATTCCGTTACAACATAAACTTAACAATGTCGTGATTTTTTCTAACTTTATTACTTTCTACAAGAAAATTCATTTGTTCTTTTTATTTTATTATATGCTAATTAAAATATTTTATCTTGTTCTTGTTTTAATTTTTGCTTCCTTTGTAAAAAAACTTTTTTTAAAAATCTTTTTAGTTTGCTATATTTTTTCTTGTTGATTGTTTGCATGGTCCATTTATTCCATTACGTAACACTGGGACGAAGCGATGTGCGTCCCACTGCGACGTCATCAATTCATCCGCTCTCTGTGAGCCTAAAGGGTCTATTCTGGTACCCCCGGTTGGGTTGGGTTCTGCACGTTAACAACGGAACCCAACCCAACTCCCAACCCAACCGGGGGTACCAGATTAGACCCCTAACCTTATACTCTCTAGTAACCTTGGTAGTTAACGGCTTCGCATCAATATCCTCATTTTTGGAGAGATGTTTCCGCAGTTCGTTGCATGATGGATTCCTCCAGATCAGCAGCAGTTATCCAATTTCTTCACGCAGAAGGAGAGGCATGCTTCACAAATTTATCGTAGGATGAAAGAGGTGTACGGAGAGCAGTGTCTCCCACGGTGCACCATATTCTGGTGGTTTCAGCGTTATGAGGCGGGACGCGTAAACATCAAGAACTTGCCACGCCCTGTGCAGGCGCATGTTGTGACCAACAGTGCCACGATTTCGACTGTGGATGAGCTCATACGGCATAATCGTAGGATCACGAC
This sequence comes from Araneus ventricosus, assembly GCA_013235015.1. Taxonomy (NCBI): domain Eukaryota; kingdom Metazoa; phylum Arthropoda; class Arachnida; order Araneae; family Araneidae; genus Araneus; species Araneus ventricosus. The sequence continues at coordinate 49,799 of BGPR01002249.1, read as the reverse complement.
ACGTGAAATTGGTGTTGAACTGTCGATAAGCAAATAAACTGTGCGTCACATAATCCACAAAAAGCTTGGTTATGGCAAATTTTATGCACAGTGTGTGCCCAAGCACCTGCCAGAGAATCAGAAGACGGCCAGACGGGAACTGGATACGTCCAGCAAACCAGGATTTTCTACACTGATGCCATCCCCTCCCTTACTACGCGCTGGGATCAGTGTATCAATGTCAACGGCGATTATTTATAGTTGTACTGTTCCACATGAACTGTAATTAGAATATTGTTATTAAAATTTCTTTACATATACCTGTAGTCTCCTTTTCATTTGGGCATAATAATGGGTCTTATAATTAATGTATTAAATTGTTATATTATTAATAATGTATTATTGTATTGTAAGTTCCAAAATATCATCATAGCTCATCAACATCAAGAATAAAGAAGTGAAAAAATTTGGAAACTCCAGCACATCAGGAAGTGACTGAAAAGTCGATTACAAAATTCCATCTTTAAAAACATGAAACGACTCAAGTTGAATAAAAGTTCAAAAAAAGAACTTCAATTCCTGAATTGAAATAGTGAATTGAGTTTTGAGAAAGCAATGGATAACTCTTTCGATTTAATTATTAATAATCATAAATTCAATTATCTTGACTGTTTAGATACAGAGAGCGTTTTAATAAATTTTTATGAGAATTTCCAAAACAACATTGCACGCACGCGAAGCAGAGAGTGAGAAACAAGCAATTTCCATTAAAATATTTCACCACCTGAAAAAGAAAATTGCAGAAATATATTTCAGAGGCTTCAAGCCGATTATCTATTTCCTCTTCAAAGAAAAAAAATCTCGGCTTTTAGTTAATTATTTTAAAGTTTTCAAACAAATACTTCGGAAATTCTCAGCGAGCTATTGACAAGCGTTTGAAACACCTTCTGCAGAAAGGAATGAAAGAAACTCAATCAACACTCAAATTCTTCAGATTCCTTTTTCTCTAGTCCTTTTCAATTGTACTGACGTTTAATTAAAAAGAAAATACACGATTGTCATGGAAATCATGAGTAATAACGTGTAAACAACTACGCAAACAGATTTTTGAAAGTCGGTTTGTTTACACAGGAATTTCCAAAGAACTTCGATTTTGTTTGCAAATGGCTTATTTTCTGAAAAAAATTAAAATTCGCAGAGTATTAAAATGATTGAAATTTTTTATTAGGGATGCGATTTGCAAACTTTCAAAGAATATATTCTCTTGAAATTTTGATCACATAAAAGTATAAAAGAAGTAATAAGAATCTTTTAAATTAATAAAGAAGTTTCTTAATCGGAAAAATAGCTTACCTGTTACAAATGAAAAAGGAATTTTGTCTGAAAATGAACTTAGCCCTGACTTTTATACATGCCAAAGAAATAAAATTTGTATCTCTTTTAAAATCTAAATATTTAATCGAAGTTCTTGTTAACGCGTTCACTATCATTAACTGTTTTGGTCTGGATGAAATAAACTGACCTCCAAAATCTAAGGCACAACCGGTTTTTTGCGTCTAATTTGCAAATGAATGAATGTAGAAACAACAAAGTTTGGAGGAAATGTGCACTCAACAGTTATTTATTGAATGCTACATAGAAATTTACGTAAGTTAAACGCAAAATGATTTACAACAAAAAAGCACTCTTGGTGGAAAAGTCCATTCTTGGAGAAAAAAGTACATCACAGTTTTATGTGGTAAAATGTCATAGAAACATTACAAAAATGGGTTCTAATAAAGAATGTGTCGACCCCTAACTTGAATGCATTGACAGAATTGACTTTCCATGCTGTCAATTAAGTTGTCGGACACCGAAATGGGAAGCGAAAACCAGACACGGAGTAAGCGTTTTTCCAGTTCATCTGACGACCTTGGAGGAGGATTTAAAGCAGCAACTTGTCTGTCAAGATAGTCCCAAAAATGTTCTATAGGATTCAGGTCTGGAGATAGAGCTGTCCATTCCATTCTCTCCAAACCGTGACCCTCAAGATAGTCCTCAACAACCACAACTCGGTGAGGTCGTTCATTATCATCCGTTAGAATGAAATCGTTACCAATAGCACCGGCATATGGGCGGACATATGGATCAAGGATCTCATCCCGATATCTTACACCAGTCAGAGTTCCTCCATTGGCAGCGCCTTCTGCGTCATGGAAGAACCTTCAGTCCCTTCAACACAGTCTTCCAAGCAGAGCTTCTTGCTAAACAGGAGGCTTGTCTTTGGGCAAGCAAAACCAACCAACAGATAAAGGTATGGTCAGACAGCGAGTCGAGCCTCCATTCAATCGCTTCAATTGACACCAAGAGCCCTATTGCTCAACTAACACAGGAAATATTACTAAAATCAACAAGCATTAAACTTGGATGGATTAAGGCTCACGTCGGATACAGCGGTAATGAAGCGGCGGACGTTCTAGCCAAGAAGGCAACACAGGAGGGAATCCCCACATACATCCCAGCGCCAAGAAACCACATCAAGAGTCTGCTGCAAAAAGAGTCCATCATCCGCTGGCAAAAAGAATGGAACAATGGAGAAACAGGCAGGAGTGTTCATAACGTTTTACCAAAAGTCAAGACAACTCCCACTCCATGGCAAAGGCCGGAAATAATGTTCTTCACGGGCCACGGCCCATTTCCAACATATCTTAAAAGATTCAGCATCAGAAGCAGCGATTCCTGTGGCTGCGGAAACCTGGGGAACCCCTTACACTATGCTACAAGTTGCCTGTTTACAACATCATACCACCTAACAAAACCGTCAGCTGACCTAGAACCACTTTGGTGGAAAAGAGTCATGAACAACAACAATTCTAGTGCAAAAATCAGAAAACTCATCCACTTCATCCAGGAAAATGAAACACTCTTATTTACAAAAGATGGCGACTAACCACAGACTAACCACAGACCCAACTAACCCTATGTGCTCATATTCTCTCTTCTTCCATACACAGGGCACGACCCTCTCAAATTCAACAACACAACGACCTGAAAGAATGAACTTTAAGAAAATATTATATTCTTTTGTATTAAATGTCCTGTTTTTTGTATCATTTTATAGAAATTGTTTTTTTTGGTCTGGTTTTTTTCAATAAAGTCTCACGCATACCCAACCAACCGACAGGGAGCCGTTCTGGCTCCGAGTTCGGGGATATGCTGTGGTGTTAAGTTCCTCCATGGAACACATGCAAGTCAGTGTGACCACCGAGTGAGAACCCTGCCCAAACCATGATTCCACCTCCTCTGTAACTGTGTCTTTCAAGAGTGTTGGACTGATTTTATCTGTTACGTTGTTCCCTCCAAATCAGAAGATGCCCTGAATCGCTGTCCAGTGCTAATCTGGACTCGTCCGTGAAGAGTACAGAAGCCCATTGCTGTCTGGTGCAGGAAACGCGTTCTCTTGCCCAACATAACCGTGTCCTTCTCTGTCGTCCGTTAAGGGGGACACACACAACTGGTCGCCCTGCATTTGATCTGCATTGTGAAGGCGTCTTCGCATCGTAGTAGAGGAGATTCTTCTCCATGATGCTACAAAGTGGTCTGCAACGAGCTGCGGCTCAGTAGTGCTTCTTCTCCTTCGGGCCGGAGACTAGAAAACTGTCTTCTGCAGGTGTTGTAACTCGTGGTCGGCCTGAAACATGTCTTCTGGACACAGAATCTTCGGATTGATATTGATCCCAGAGTCGTTGGACCACACTGCGAGACACATTGAGACGCCTAGCAGCATCAGCCTGTGACAACCCCATTTCCATCCATCCGACCGCTCGCCACCTTAACGAATCGGGCAAACGACTTTTCCTAGACATTGCTAGACTACTGGCTATTGTCAACGAAACTGCCAACAACAGATGAAAATCAACAAAACTTACACACGAAATTACGAAAGCTTGATATTTGCATCTTTTTCTCTCACTCATATATACCTGTTCTTTTCTGTAAAATAAAAGAGGTAGCGTTTTTGCATAAGTGTTTTTAAAGTTCGTTATTATCATTCATATAAACTATGAATTTTATTGTTACTCCCATTTTTTTATGGTGAGCTTCGAAAAACCATGTTGTACTTTTTGAGGCCAGTGTGAAATGCACTTCATTTTTGCGGAGAACAACAATTATTGGAAAAATTACATACATTGAAGATTTTTTAGAAAGATCGTTTATTTTAACGCGTTTTACTTTCAACTACGAGTTATCTTGTAGAAACTTTACTGACCATTTTCTTTGGGATTAGTAATTATGATAGTTTATCTATACTATATTTAAGGTTAAAAATAGTATAATGTTTATTGAATCAAATTGTCTTCTGGAACCGAAAATCTGCAATTTGCTTGGCAGTCAAAGTTTTAACACTTTGACAGCAGGAAACTTAAAAATACCTTTTTTTTTCGAATTTCGTAACATCAATATTTCAATTCAAGAATTTGACTTACGTACCTGTTTAACAAGATGGGCATGCTAACAGATGTCTTCAGAATACGATAGCTTTTTCTTTTGTGGTATATATGTAATGATTTAACCTTTTAAGCTCCTTTAAATTAATTAATTTCTACTTTAATTTTCAGAGTCACGAGACTTTTTCGGAGAACTCCCTATTCCGCTATACTACTTAAGCTTGCCGCTATGTTATAAAGCTCTTTGTACAATGTAACTCCTTTCTGTTAACACATGCCTTCTTTGGGCGCACTTTGAGAACAATGGTCATGCGACGATCTCTAAAGTATCATCTGAATATTTTAAAAGTATAATTTTAAAATATATGAATATTTTTTTCTTTTATCCATTAAAGATAATATTTGAAGAGTTCTAATAAAATATTTTTGGATTTAAACTACTGCTACCTTCTTCTAAACTTCATCTAAAAGAATAGCATTGTATATACATTTTCTGGAAAGATATTTATATCTTTATTTTGCATTTTATTGGAAGTTGCTGCATTTTGCGCCATTCTGTCTAATGCAAAGTTTAATTTTTGATATCTCTTGTTTAATTATTTCACTTGTACTTGTTCTCTGGAATGAACACAATTATGGTGTGTCTCTTTTCATAACTTGGATCTAATTCGTATCTTGCACACAATGCGTTACGAAAATTTAAATTTCGATTTGAAAGTCTTGTTGCTTTTTTTAAAATTTTTATCCTAAATCTTTCTGAAATCTATATCGAATATTCTCCCAGATTTTGGCTGCCTACATTTCCCACTTATAGATTAAGGTATCCGCATACGTTAAAAACCCATTTTTGACCGAAAATCACAATTTTTTTTAATGTCTTATCTGAAAGTCTATTGTTTTTAGTTTTCAAAACAGTTTTTATTTTACATCTATGATGATCAGAAGTGAAATTAGAGACACTAAATTAGATCAGAGTGATTTTAGTAGAACTTGACAGTTGAAAATGGAATGGTAAATAATACGATAAAGAAGCATTTTTCATTGTTTTTACTTAAGATATTTAAATTTTATTGTTTATTTTTGTTTTATACTATTTTCCATATACCAGATATTATTTTGAAAGATTTTCAGTGTGAATTTCTTTGTTTTCCATGACATTGTTGCAAATTTAGGTAATTTCGAATCATTGCAGTATCTTGATTCTACGTTAATGGTGTAATTTCTCATAATAAACGCAGGAAAAGTACATAAATTGTACTTATGATCAATACCAATCACTAAAAGTATCTCTAGATCAACGAATATTCATTATAACGTTATTTGACTGAAAAACAATATTCAAATCTATCGATGGCGGCTGAATGATAGGAAACGATAATGACACATAAGGCTTAAGAAAACGACTAAAAAAATTTCCAATCAGAAAAGTTTTAAAAATGTGCTAAGCTGGCAAAAACTAAGGACTAGCCTACAAAACTGCTGAGTATTGAAGAAAAATTCTTTTTTCTTCTCATTGTAAATTAAAAATATAAACTTTAAACTCATTTTTCTCGAAATGTGATTTTTTGCAAAATCTTCATTTTTCAAACACGATAACTAAAAATCAATTTAAAATATCCGTCTCAAATTTGGCATACATATGATTTATTATATTGTCTAGGTAATGAACCAAAATATAAGTGAAATAATGCTCCATAAAAAAGTTATGTATCTTTTAAGGTTTGAAAAAGGCCAAAATTTTTTAAACATTCATGATTTCACATTAAAATTCTTATAATTTACATGTTTTTAGATACATTGCAAACCTTTTGCTTCAGGACCTATCCAATAGTTGAAGGATTATATATACTAAAGGATTTATCATTCTGATCATTTCTTTTTGAACGAAAGTGTTTGAAAAAAGATCAAATTTAGTGCAAAAAAATCTAAGTTTTTTCAAATTTTTAAAAATATATTTAATTCTTTTAACTTTTTTCTATGATTTATTAAGTTTTAACATAAATGTCATATAAAAATATTGCTTAAAATATCATTATTTAAAAAAAAGGCCTCCGAACGTAGTCGGATACCTTAAGAACGTGAAAAAAGGAATTTATAAGCATGAATCAAAATTTGTATATTTAAGCTTTTTTGCAAGAAATAAGAAAAGCTTTAATGGAAATGTAATAAACAGCACTTTTTTATTATTTATTTTAGCTGCTTTCTGATACGTGCACAGTAGGATTTTAAAAAGAACAGAATTCTATTTAAGATCATTCTTTACGCCATTTTGTTATTTTAACAACGTTTATTGTGGGAGATCTGTTGACATCCTGGAAAAAAAGGACGATTCGATTTAATCGTCTGGCTGAAAGAACCACCGACATATCTGCATCTATAAAAGGAAAGAGCAGGTGGAATAAAATAACGCCAAAAATGATTTCTGCATCATATTACTATTATTTATTTTATTATAGTAATATGATGCAGAGTATTTTGAAAAGACATCACAAATGGACTTGAAAAACGGAAAAAATGAACCTTCCAAGATCACTGTAGCTGGAAAGATGTTTTTATTTTTATTTGTTATTGAGTCGCTTCAGGCAATGGCAGATAATCTTATTTTACAAATACTCCATCGAAAGTTTTGAAGATAGGTAATTTGAGTCGGGATTGAATTCTCCCTCCTATTGTAAAAGTGATTTTGTAAGAGTGCGCAGAAACGACAAATAAAATGGTTAGGCAAATTCGAATACTGAATGGAATTTATTTTTATTTATTTTTTTGCTTCTTTTTAAGAATGCTTTCTTTTTCTATATTTTTTAAAACACTGTCACAAGTATCGAAATTTTATTTTTGTAAATGTTTGAGAAATCGATTGCTTGTCGCAGAAATAAAGCACACTTTGGTAGAAAAAGAAATCTGATGTGTTAGATTTAGGTTAAACAATACCACACCGAAAAATTAAAGTGTTCTTTAATATATTATAGCCTTTTATTTGATAAAAGTTTTAAAAGAATTTAAGGAGCTTCAAAGAAATACTGAAAGCAGTTGTAAATATATTTGGATTAGTTTCTTTCTAAATAATATTTATTTTAACTTTTAATTTCTTAACTTTAAACTTACATTAAATTTGTAATTAAAAAAATAAATCTGCTGTCTTAATGTGAAAATTTAGGAAATCATGCATTTGATGAACGTATTGTGAAATTTAACGATGAAGAAATAAAGCCATCTGCGTTGCCATTCAACTGAACTACAACAATGCTTTTCGACTTATTATGAGATACAAAATGGAAGATGCAAGTACCAGGCTCATCATTAGAACTCAGTTTAAAAGACGAATGTATAGTCTTGATTCATTATAACTGTGATGATTTGCAGCTCAAAACTTGCGTTATAAATCTTATCGCGTAGTTAACTATAATATTTTGATTTTTTCGGTTTGAAAATTGCCTTCAATGTTTTTGTTATAATTAATTACCTTAACAGGACAGAAGGATTTAGTTTCGAAACTGTGAGAGATATCACAAAAATTATCGATGCATTTCTTGAAATACTTGTTCTGGAGTGTGAATACTTGTTATAGAGTGTGAATACTTGTTATGGAATGTGAATACTTGTTATGGAATGTGAATACTTGTTATGGAATGTGAATACTTGTTACGGAGTGTGAATACTTGTTATGGAGTGTGGATTGGTGGAAGTCCAAAATAGAAAATACAGCTTGAAAACTCATTTGATAGTCGGAAACAACTCAGAGGAGAAATTTTTGGATTCTTCTTAAAAGCCGATATTTTATTTTCTTTCTTAAAGATCTCCAAATTCTTAGTCATTTCATTGAAATTGACCAATACCTCCTTTGTATAGAAGGAATGTGACGATAGATTTGAGTGCTAAATTAAATCTGGATACTCTAGTTAGCCAAAAGAGAATCTTTTAGCGTTTATTTGTTAGATGGACACATAACGTGTTACTTCCAACGAAATTTGCTATTTACGAAAACAGTTAGGAATCACACAACAAAGAGAAATGTCATTGAAAACTTTGCTTTCTCTTCTCTTCACGAATACAACTATTGATTTGCTAGGGTTACATTCTAATTTACAGTAGAGTTCAAGTTCACAGGGACGTAATAATCTCGGATAATCGGAAATTCGGTTAATAGATATTAAATTTTAAATCATAGCTTCTTTTGTGTAGACAAGACTTGACTTTCGAAAACTGTTCATTTGAAATTACATAAATATGCCCGCAAGTACTACCACGTATTAACATTTTAACAAACTCTTTTATTAGTTAGTAGCCGCCTTTGGCGACCAGCTTGATCGCCAGAAATAAATTTTCAACAGAATCACTTATAAATAATTTTATATCCATGGTACCCTTAAGAAATAGTTTTAAAGTTCAAATTGCTATAGTCATTTAAGCCATGTTCATTTCGTAACCTTGCACTCTTTTAACGTAAAATTACATTAACGTGACAGTAACGTAACTACATTAACGTAAAATACGCAGTTGATTTCAACATTACATTGTCACGGCACATTTTACGTCCAGAAGCATGCTACTTGACATAAAATACGCTGATAAAATTAATTAAAACATAGCAACGATGATCTTTCAGTTTACTGGATTATTTCATTATATACTAACCCTTACAGATTTCACAAAAAAATTAATAAAATAAAAGAAGAAAGTAAAATCCAGTAAGATATTTTATTGGCTTTCAACAATGGTAGAGAAACACGCAATTAAATATTTGTTTAAACAATGAAAACGGTTTGAAATGCGTTGCAACAATGAAAAGTATTTTTGTAAATTATGCCAAAAATTATTTTTAAAAAGTTATTAAAATTAGAAAAAAATTATACGGCAACTTATTTGATATAATTGAAAAAGTAATTTTTTGCGTGTAATATTTTTAGAAGTTATTAAGGAAAAACGCCAACATTTCGCTGAATTTTTAATTAATTAAAATTCTAATTAAAAATTCTCAAAAATGGCTCCGAGGTGCACATTCCCACTCTCCAAAGAATGTTCGTGCCTAATTTAATAGCTTTACGTCTAGCGGTATGCCCTGTAGAGGACTAACACACAGAGAGAGAGACAGACACACACACAGAGACAAAGACACACACAGAGAGACACAGACACACACACAGAGACATTCACAGACACACACACACAGACATTCACAGACACACATACTGACACACACACGCACAGAGACATACACACGCAGACACATTCTTCTTTATTATTAGTAGAGATCAAACTTTTTACATGAGTTTTTTTAAGAAGTTCTGATAAGAGGATTCGCGAATGTTACTTTTTCTCTTTTTTCCTTTGCAGTTTGTCAATGATTCTTTAAGAATATTCTAAAAGGAATATTTTCCGCCTTGAACAACGGGAAACTTTCCAATACATTTACAGCGCCATTTTTTCACGAAAATCCATGGAATTCGACCAAATCACTAATCAAGTGTTTATAAATAGAACATCGCGATTTTATTTTCATTTTTTCCCCTCCAAATAACTTCTTGAATTCTAAAAGAACCTCCCGACAACGACATTTTACAATCCCTCTCATCATGAAAATCGGCTTTAATACCAACTTTGACACCCTTATTTGAAAACTTCGTTGACTTTATTAAAAAATGAAAAACGCAGTTCGATTTTCTGCCACCGACTCTGTTAACAGAGACCATAGTTGATAGAGGTCCAAATAATCGAGGTTCTAATACCCTTTTGTTTCCCCAAACTGATACAAAATCAGATGCAAATTGAGCTTTTCCGTTTGGATCTAACAAATCACATTTTAACCAATGTTACGAAAATCGTCGATGTGAGTGTATGGTGAAAAGATTCCAACAAGCAGGAGGACAGAGAATGGCACTTTATTCTCGAATATCCCAGAAAACAAGAAGTTCAGGTAACAGGAAAATCAGCACTTGCACAAATTAGCAACACAATGAAACAACAAATCACAAATAATAATGGCACTTTCAGTACCGCTCGGCGTCTATCAGCTTACTAGCTCGCACTGCGTATAAAACTCCAAAGACGATCACAGACGATCAACATGTTCAATCCAAAGGCAATTCATCCCTTCTTTGGGCTCCTGAGGTATTTATAGCTTTCCCGTTAGGGTGTAACGTCGCATGGAATCATCTAATACATTCTGTATATCTTCGCTCCTAATAGAGATTACTAGAAAATTCTAGTATTTTTGAGGACCTTCATTTTGACGCCAAAGTCGCCAAATTTGTCACTAAGTCGCGAAAATAATCGCCAGGTTTGTCGCCAAGGTCAGGGTTTAGGCCTAGCTACCAATAACATTACTGAAGTACCCTTGTAAAACTCTCTTCCCAACCATAAGACTAACATTACTGGGAAACGACATTTCAAGTTCGTCGACTGAACGGAGCGGAGTTTTCGTTATGGAGTACCGCGTGGATGCGAAGCATCCAAAATGAAACCTCCCCATCAAATTAAGGTTTGGTCTTTTAATTAAATTAGTCATATAATAATTCGAACAAGAAGAAAATAAGAAGTCTTGCGCATCTAAGGCGTTCATGCATTTATCCTTCCTCATTAAACCTTTTTCTATTTATGTTAGTTTGATAAATTATATATTCTGTACACTTTGCTGTATATTAACAATGATTGCTCATTTCGAGTGCTTATGCTTTAGTATTTAACCCATCTGTTTACATTTATACGCTTCACAACAAAATATTAAATGAGTAAATTTATTGAGTCTCTTACCACATCAAAGAGGATAATCTTCACAAAATTATTCGAAGCATATTTGCCTTTAATTCTCGTTTAATCCTCGAGATGCTTTTAATGTTTGTTTACACTCTTAAAGCCGATGGTTGTTACTCTATATCTTTCCATTAACTTAATGCACTGCTTGGCGCTTTGCTTTGATGACCTTTTATGTAAATGTTTGTAGTCGTTTAGAGAGGATAAGCGGTTTCCATAATATAAAAATACTTGAAAATTATGCGACACTTGAATTTTTTTTCCTTTTTTTTATTATAATATTAAAATTCACTTTAAAAGAAGCTTGATTTACTAAAAATTTGCATTTATTTGAATAATATATACAGGTTGAACAAAAGTCCTTGACTCATCTTAAAATTTAAAAAATCAAAAAATTGCGATATCATATATTTCGAAAACTCGTATATTTCGAATTTCATCTTCTTTCGTTTGTATTTCTGTAAACTATTTCTTTGATGCATTTTTTGACATTGGCAACTTTTTAGGCTTTTTACTTGCTCGTATACGAAGTATACAAAGAGAAAGTATTGTAATCGTCAAAAAATTCGAACTCGAGATTTTGACGAATCTTCACGTTTTAGACCTCCCTGAGTCCGAAAAACACAATTTTGGAATTATGTCTGTCTGTGTGTGTGTCTGTCTGTCTGAACACGATAACTCGAAAACTATTAGAGCTACGGGAAGGAAATTCTGTATGTGGTCTTTAAACATAATTTGTAGGTTTCTATCAAATTTTGGACAAAATCCGTCAACGGGAAGTCTGTCTGTCTGTATGTCCGAAGTCATGTGAACACTATAACTCAAAAACTTGAATAGCTAGATGGATAAATTTGGTACACAGTTTTATCGTCATGAATGTAGGTCCGTATAAAATTTTGAGCCAAATCCGTCAAAGGGTTGACTGTCTGTCGGTCTGTATAATTTACTATTGAAACCAATCCGTTATCTGCACGCGCATGCGTACTGGAAGCAATCTTCTCTGCACGCGAAAGCAGCGAATTGCGTCAGTTTGTCCTTGAGAAAAAAAAAGTGAAACCTAGCAGTGTACGATAGATGCGTTTTAATAGATACGCATCCCGGAATTGGATTCTTTACCTACATATTTTTCAGTCACTATAATGAAAAACCTTCTGATAGTCATTGGATTCTGGATAACAGTAGGTTCGAATTTTTTTAGCCACGCGGGGGAAGGAGAAACGGCACCTTTTGGGGGAAGTATACCAGAAAGTTTAGGGGAGAACACTCCCGCTGGTTTATTATAATATTAAAATTCACTTTAAAAGAAGCTTGATTTATAAAAAGTTTGCATTTATTTGAATAATATACACAGATTGAATCAAAAATCCTTGAAACATCTTAAAATTTAATAAAATAAATAAAAAAATTGCGATATCATATATTTCGAAAACTTGTATATTTCGAATTTATCTTCTTTCGTTTGTATTTCTGTAAAGTGATTCTTTGATGCATTTTTTGACACTGGCAACTTTTTAGGCTTTTTTAAAGTAGTAGCTGATATGCCCGGCATTGCGCGGATGAAAATATGTTCATGTCTAATATCTGTAAAGTAAAATGTACTTTTAATAAAATATTATAATACGTAAACCCTGTCAGCGTCTGTAATTTAAAAAAAAATAAAATCAGTAAATAACAGGATAATAAAATAAGATAGCTTCTTTAAAGAAAATCGACGCATTCTTCGGGATAAATAAAATAATAAAAATATATTAATAAAATTAAAAAGTAATATATGCTAGAAAACTCCAAGTAATATTTATAATCAGAAAATTATCCTAAAAAATGAATGACCAAAATACTTTATACTAAAAAA
>BGPR01002249.1:24348-36781 GCA_013235015.1 Araneus ventricosus | reverse complement strand
TCATAGTATTTGTGAGAAAAATTTGAATTAAATCTATTCAGTAGTTTAGATTTCTATAGCTTACAAATTATTTATGTTATTCCTTTTTATTATTTGATTGTTTAGCGTTCTACATGCGTCAGCATAACAACTTGAACTGGACATGCGGAGTGCAAACATAGTTTTAACGAATTAAAAATTGATATTTAACTAATTGTGAAGAAACCTTCATTAAAACCTTATTTAGGGGAAAATGGGGTAAAACCGGATAGCTAAGGTTCGAAGGTCTGCTGGAGCTAAACTATTCGACATAGAGCTTGTCACATTTTATTAAAATATTCATTGTTTATCGGAGCACAATATATCTTTCCAGAAAAGTCACAGTTTCATTACTTTTTTTTATCATTTATTTTTTTATAAATAAAGTCAAACTACCCGGTTTTACCCCACTAGTGGGGTAAACCTGCGTACACATGTTAACGTTATGGGAAATTAGAAAAACTCGATTTTCAGCGGAAAGGTTGCAATCGTTTTTATTTTATTTGACAAATTTAGAATATTAGTTACAAAATTCACATGTAAAGCAGTTGTCTTCTTTCTCCGCGCAACTGCAGCTTAGGCACAGATAAGACAGTTTCTATATTGGATTAACCGTTCTTTATTTAAATTAGAAAATATATGATTAAAATATAAATAGTCAAAGTCTGATGTGTTTTTAGAAGGAATCATCAATATTGACTGTCCCGGTCTTACGCCACTTGGAGTACCCGGTTTTAACCAGAGTGCAGAGGTTATAGAAATCGAAATAGAACCGCGCAACTATTGGAGTAAATCCTTATTGTTTGATAGGGTATAAATCCTTAATAAACGTAGAATAATCTGGTCTAAATATAGTTTTTGTAACTGCAATGAGTTTTAAGTAAAGATAGTTTTAAGTCAAACGAACGTTAGACAGTTGACGTATCAAAACAAATAAATCTTCACACATGCAGTGAATTCTACAGCTAAAACACTCCACTATGACTGTTCCTTTTTCTCGACTAGTAGAGTGTAATTCAGTATCTGTCTACTAGATACTAGATAGGGAAAATATTAGCGCCAGAATCAAATTTGCCCGTTTTTGCCCCACACTCCCCTATACTTCATAGTATTTGAACCAAAATTTGAAGAAGTTATATGCAGGAGCTTAGATTGCTGTAACGTACAAATAAAAAATGAGTTTCAGTTTTATTTATAAAGATTACTTTCTAATGCGTGGGTGATTCTAGCGTTCTATTTCTTATTTTTCACTCATCCATAAATCACATTCTTTCCTAAAACTTTATGGAAATTTCTAGAAATCGTGCGACAAACATTTGGGAAATATAGAGAAAGCTATAAAAAATGAGCTCATTTAAAATAATGCATGTGTTATTTTTCTGTAAACAGCAACTATGCTGAAAGAATGAATTTGAAATTCAGGTATTCATTATTCAGATGGAGTTATTTTTTTAGAGCATTTGCGTTTTAATAACTTTTTTCTGCAAATCTTGAGAATATGCTAGAAAGACTAGAGAGAAAAAAATGATTTCCATGGCAATATGTAGCTATACATATTTATTCAGTGTATGTTTACCATTCTTGGATTTAGTATAAACTTTTTTCTGTTGATCGCGTAAATGTTTTCTGAAAGGTATTTTTTAGTATCAGAGGGTATAATTATATTACCTTCACAATAATACAAAAATTTGAAAATTATTAAAATTACTATCATTAAAATATGATTCACCTGAGTCCTTTGTAAAATTTTATTTATGATAAGATATCATTTGTATAGGTGCAAAGGAAAACTACAATCATTCCATTTAATTTTATAAACTCTTGCTCTTAGATTTGCATGTAATATATTTTACAAAAATGGCACAAAAATCGAATCGTGGAATTCAAATTTCACTAAACTTTCTTTAAAAAATGCATAATACATTTTAAAACTCCACGTGAAATAATATTATGTTCTTATAGAAATTTCAAGGTATTTTTTTAAAAAATAATCGTGAAATTAAGTATGATTTCAAATAAAGAATAATTGATAAAAAAACATAGAATATTTGGAAAAATTATTTTTTTATTTCTGCATATGGATTACACAGAAAACCTTATTTCTTCCTCATGCGGTGTAATTTTGCTATTGCTGCTGCCGATTAGGAAAATAACAAAAGAAAAATACAATCCTGCAAACTATTATGTTTTGCCTTTCTTTGCTTGCATTTGTCTGATTTTACACATAGCACTGAATTTTAAGTTTTTAGAAAAGAAAGCTTTACTGTATTTTATGAAACAGGTTTACTCCTTAAAATCGATATACCAGGCATCAAATTTCGACATACAGTCTTTTGATATACCAAACATAAAAATTCATTTTGAATTTTCAGTCAACGTTCAAATTTTATGTAGAACAATTTGAAATTCACTCCGATTTGAAAAACAAACTTACTGATAGAAAACAAACAAATAAGTAAATAAAATATGTCTTCCGAATTCTTTATTACGATAACATATACAATAGAGAAAAAATCGATGATAATTAATTGAAGAAGCTAAAACACAGTCTTAAAATCCAAATGTCCAGGAAGCTGAGGATGAGATGCAGTCTGAATATAATAAAAATAACAAATAATTGATTCCACTGCTTATTTTTGATACTTTCGAAATTTTTTCACGTGTAAATTGTGAACCATAGATCACTGAATATTTATAAGCTTTGTTTTTAGATTCTTCACTCATTTGTAATAAATTTAGTACTAAAGGTTTTTGGAATTATCTTGAAATCTCACTATTCAACCACCAAGCCATTCAGACACATAGCGAAACTATTAAAATAACATTCATTTAAAATAACTCTTCCATAAATAATTTATGCTGAAAAATAGTATCCTCAAATTCAATCGCTTATTTTTGAAAAATAATTATGTATTTCGTAGCTTTTCTGTTTGCTTCTAAAGCGAATCCTACTTCAGTGCTGAATGCTACTAAAGTGACTAATAACCAGAAACCTCTCTATACTCTATTCCTACTCGACACTAAAATCTGTCACAAATGCTTTTACGTATAAGAGGAGAAAGACTGAAAGTAATTTCACATCCCCGTTTGACCTTAATGCTACATCTGGATGAATGCTAGTAACTTCTTAGAGCCTTTTAGCGATGTTCCAGTAATGTGAGCCTTTCACCTATTGCCATCAGAATAAATCCGATTTTTATTATTTTCTCGAAGGGTTTATAGGTGGACAGCAATAATATCTCTTTTCTTTTATTTTATCGAAATTCCATCACACGTGGTGCTTGACTTGTAGCTCTTTAATTCTTGCCATACATAAAATTGGATTTGAATGGAAGTAAATCGTTTTGATGCGATTGTATTTATATATGAATGACGATTGATTAACCTTCTTCCTAAATTTATTATTGTTATTCATTGGAAAATTAGGGAGATTCCGTAGAGGAATATCACTGATTACAATGATTCTTATGGCACTACTTCCGGAAATTTCTACACAGCTTCTCCGGTCATGGTCCCTAGACTCCACAATTAGCCCTTGTTCAAAATGTTTTATACAAAGGTATACATTGTTACGAACATTTAATGTAGCTTTCCCACAATTTTACTTTTATGTTTGGAGAGAGATATTTACAGAGGTTCTTACTACTTATCGAGGGATTGTAGCCAAAGAACGTGGCGACAAAATGAAAATCCTCAGAAACACTAGAATTTTCTCGATATCTCTATTAGGAGCGGAGATATACAGAATTTACTAGATGATTCCGTGTGACGTCATATCCTGTCAGAAAAGGTATAAAAACCGGAGTTGCCGAGATGAGATAATCGTCTTTAAAGTCCTTCGGAGTGCGAAGAATCTCTTTGGAATCTTGTTCACCTTGCGAGTTGGTCAGCTATTAAATGTTGAGCGCTTTTGTTCGTGATGTTGCTGTTTTTATTAGTGATTTGCTATTTGTTTGTGTTGCTAATTTGTGCAAGTGTTGTTTTTCCTGTTACCTGCTCTTCGTGTTTAACGGAATATTCGAGAATAAAGTGTCATTCTACGTTATCCTGCTTGTTGGACTGTTTTCACCGTACGTATACCGGGCGATTTTTGGAACAATATATAATGTTATCAACTTTTTAAAGATGTGTTGAGGCTTTTTAAAATATTCCGCTGATGATTAGGGTAAACTTTTCTTTATTTCATCTCTTTATATTTGTGAAGAAAATTTAATCTTGACGATTACTGTAGAACGAAATCATGACCAGAAATCAAAGTGACGTGCGTTAAGCAAAAGGTCCAAAGCAGAACCAGCGGGAGTGGTCTCCCATAAACTTTCTCGTATAATCCTAACACATGTAGAGAAAACTAGAATAATAAAAGACGTCAAATAAACTTCCGTCGCAAGTAAACCAAAGTTGGAACCACGCGTGGTTTGAAGGATCAAAACAAATTCAAATCCTCTGCTCATTCTTTTGCGCAACAGGACCTGGCGAGACTCCCTAAATGTTTGCTTCCTTACAAAATCACTCCAGAATTTGTTTTTGGCAAACTGCCAAGTTTCGGAGCGTCCCTTCCTTGCACAGGCATTGCCACTAGTAGGCATGCGCAGGGAGTTAGTTTCAAAACTGAACAAGTATGCGATTATACAGACCGATAGACAGTCAACCCTTTGACGGATTTGGCCCAAAATTTTATGCGGACCTACATTCATGACGATAAAACTGTGTATAAAATTTTATCCATCTGGCTTTTCAACTTTTTGAGTTATAGCGTTCGCATGACCCCGAACATACAGACAGACAGACTTCCCGTTGACGGATTTTGTCCAAAATTTGATAGAAACCTACAAATTATGTTTAAAGACCACATACCAAATTTAATCCCCGTAGCTCTAATAGTTTTCGAGTTATCGTGTTCACAGACACACATACAGACACACACACAGACAGACATAATTCCAAAATTGTGTTTTTCGGACTCAGGGAGGTCTAAAACGTGGAGATTCGTCAAAATCTCGAGTTCGAATTTTTTGACGATTACAATACTTTCTCTTTGTATACTTCGTATACGAGAAAGTAAAAAGGGCAGAGTGCAACGTGAATGAGCTTTAAATACTCCTGGGGAAAAGGGGAACGCCCTGAAATCTCATGGTTCTGGAAATTGAAGAAGAAGTCTTGGGTCTCTAGGATTGAAGTATAAGGAATTAAAAATAAAGTGGTTTTAGAAAGAATTAATTTAGAGATGAAAAAGTGAAGTCATTACATATATGTTTAGCGCTTATCTTGTGAACAGTATAAGAAGAGTAATTCTGATAGGACTTAAACCGTGATATGTTGCAAAGACAGTGAAAATTTCGCCCGAGTTCGTAGCTGAGCTGTCCAGCTCAAAGGGTTTGGAAATGGAAGTGGTGGGTTGAAATTTCCATTTGCCCATAACTCTCTTATACTTGAAGACAGAAAGATAATTCAAATTAGGTGAATTATCTCATCAGCATAACGAGCATTTGAAGTTTTTCGATAGCTGCAATGGTTTAGAAGTTAGGAGTTGAAAAGTGATTTTCAACCCTTTATACGAAGTCCCCGTTTGGCATAAATTGTTGTGGAGTGTTAAAGATGGGGTGATCATTACTGATCAAAACTCAAAGACGGAAATAAAATGGACTGCATATTTAATTTATTATCACTAAACTACACTGATTAACACGCACTGATAATGAAGACACAAGACACAAACAAATAAAAACCCCGCTAGAGGGCGTGGTAAATATCAAAAGAAATCAGGTCGTGTTAGGCAGTAACATACATCTACATCAGGATGAAGACTAATAACTTCTAAGAACATCTCAGTGATATTCCAGTAAAGCGACTGAATGCCGAAAGGGTTAAACTGTTCGGTGATAATTTACTTATAGCTGAACGGTTTAAATATGGATAGCAAAGTATCTCTTTCTTTTTAATCTGTTGTAACTTCATTGCGCTTGGAGAGTAATCCGCCGCTCAGAAATTAACTCGCGTCATTCATAAAATTTGATTTGAATAGAAGTATGTCCGTCTTTCGCGAATGGAGTTATATAGGAGGACTGAAAGACTTGTGTTCTGAATTTATTTTTGTTATTTACAATACATCAACGACCTCGACTTACGCTCTTTTATTCACCTCCCTCCCCAATTTATCGCATAACTTCGGTGTATTCTCGAATTAAATTTATAAGATTTATTGAATTACTCGTCGCAAGGTCGTAAAATGTTGTTAAAATCACAATAGTTTTTTTGTAACTACATAACATGCACCGCGCCAAAACATACTGTGTTTTTGACATAAACTTACGTCCCTCCATAGATGTCTAATGGGGTGTCGGAAAAGGAAAAGATTATGACGCTTTTCGTGGTAAAGTTAAATGCTTATAGTTCCGCAACCAAATAACATGGAGAGTTGGTGTTAGTTTCATTTAACAGAGAAAGGTAGACATTGAAGACTGCAGGAAGAATTTTAGAATATGGAATTACGGTTTATTCACAGTCGAGTTTCAAAGCTGATGGAAGTCACGAAGAATTTTGATGACGTCATAGCGACCTATGTGCGCGCAAGCAGTGACCAACCTATTTTCTCGCGCTTTCTCATTCCTAACTGTCTGGCGACCTCAGTCGGTTGTGAGCAGCATATTAACTGGATTTTCAAAATTTTGTTTCGTAGAAATTTCTAGAAACTGCCAAAATGAGTCAGCGAAGTGATTTGTTGAAGCGGGCACGAAATCGAGTGCAACAAGAATTTTTTTCGCGAAAAATCCCTAACCAAAACCACGAATCAATCACATAAATTGAGAGTTACAAAGGGGCACTTCAGTCACATTGAGCTACTTTAGTCACGTAGAGCTACTTTAGTCACGTAGGGGTACTTTAGTCACATTGAGCTACTTTAGTCGCATAGAGCTACTTTAGTCACGTAGAGCTACTTTGGTCACATAGAGCTACTTTAGTCACAGTTGAGTAAGGTAAGTAAGTTTACGTCCCTCAATCCCAGCGGCCGTTTCGCAGAGACACCCTCCCATCGAATTGTAATGATAGTTGTTTACTTTATCATCGGCGTTTCAGTAGCTCATAATAATAATAATAACATAATTTTCAGATATAATACAATCGTAATGCTATATACAGCTGTATCGGATTTCGGAAGGACATGACATCCCAGCTGACACACTATAAGCTCATCAAATCAATTACTCAGAAGCTGAATGTCATGCGACTCTACAACCGATGGCATATATCCAACCCAATTAATTTACATTCAAACCAAGTCACTTGCACATGGCTGCTAAATGTACTCGGATACCTTATCATAATCTGAATAATCAGAGTACCTTACAACTACAGGTAAATGAGTAGGAAGAAATCCATATCATCATTAATTGTGAATTTGTTTATGCAAGTCTAATTCACAGTCAGCCGGAGTGTTCTCCCCACGACTTTCTCGTGTACAAGGTATGACCAATAAGTACGGTGAATGATGAAATAAGTCTTACATTGAGTAAGCCTTAGATAGAAACTGTTTAAAATCCTTCAAAATAGTCCCGTCCTACACTATGCACCTATGACAACATGTGTATAAATCGTCGAAAGCTCCTGAAAACTCTTCCACTAGTACAACTTTCAATTCCCGTGTCACAGAAGCTTGAATTTGTGTGATGTCTGTTAATCTTCGAGTTTTTAGAACCACTTAAAGTTTAGGAAACAG
Source organism: Araneus ventricosus (assembly GCA_013235015.1). Taxonomy (NCBI): domain Eukaryota; kingdom Metazoa; phylum Arthropoda; class Arachnida; order Araneae; family Araneidae; genus Araneus; species Araneus ventricosus. Next base: position 29,049 of record BGPR01002249.1, on the reverse strand, counting down.
GAAAAAGTCTAGTGGTGACAGGTCTGGGGAATACAGTGGGTGCTACAGTTCAGCAACCCCACGTTGAGCCATACAAGCGTGTCAATATGCGGGCGTGCATTATCGTGCTAGAGAAACAAGAGCGAGATTGCTTCAGACGTGGCCGTACACGACGAATACGATAAGAGCCAAGAGTCGTTTGAACACTTTGCAGTACACAGTCTTCAAGGTCACGGTGTGATCTCCAAACACCTGCTTCAGCATTGCTTGACTTTTGCCTGCCGATTTACACAATTTGCACAAGAACTTCAGATTGATTCTCTGCTCCACGACCCACAACAAAACCACCGCACAGACAACAGTCGATAATAAATTTATCAAGACGCACAAGTGCACGAAACCATGCGCTACTTTCAAATGAGTATTACAACACACGACGAAGGTGTCGCTGAGATCGGGTTGTTCCCATTGTAGATTTGAAGGGTGATTGACCCTCCTTATTGGTCACACCTTGTATTAACACAATACGGTATTTTCTGTTCTCCTTTGTTATAGTGAAGTTATGCATTTTGGATCTCTTTCCTTTGACCAAAATTTGACACACAAGACAAAATAATAAATTTTATTTTTTCAAGCTTGTTGCGTTTTTGAATAATCTCATTTACAAACACGCGAATAGACAGACCGACAGCTAGTCATCCTGTTAAAGATTCAATCAAAAATCTGATATGGATCTACAATTTAATGATAAATAATGTATCAAATTTCATTCATCTAACTTTTAGAAATTTTAAGTTATCGTGTTTACGTTTTCTAGAATTAAATACCTCTCTCATTGTTTCTATAGTTAAATATTATACTGTATTGTCTAAAAAATCACATAAACATTTGACAAATATTAATTATTTAGAAGTTACTTAACACGTCCATGCCGGTGCGTAACAAACAGTGGCTCTCACTGATATGCCCATCAGGTGGCGAGTACCACCGGTGACTCGCACTGATATGTCCCATCAGTTGGTACATACCATCGGTGGCTCGCCCTGATTTGCCCCATCAGTTGGCGCGTACCATCGGTGGCTCGCACTGATATGTCCGATCAGTTGGCGCGTACCACCGGTGGCTCGCACTGATATGCCCATCAGTTGGCGCGTACCAACGGTGGCTCGCACTGATATGCCCATCAGTTGGCGCGTACCACCAACAATTTAGTTCGTTTAATAACTAGAAAAAATTTGCATGCAAATGAAAATTAAAATAATGGAAATTCAATGTTTATTAATTTAAAAAGTAGGATTTATTTTATTTCAACTCAATATTATAAAAGAAACATATATATTAAATTCGATAATATTAAGATAACAATTCAATATTATAAAAAATATTTGCTTATTTGTTTCTCTGCAATTTTTAAGAACATTTCAAATAAAGTGCTAGCTAGCAGAAACGTGACAGCAATAGTGGTAAAAAATAAAGAGCAGAAATGGTTATCATTATGGTAAAATTTCATTTTTGTCTTCAGTTCGGCACCGCCCGATAAAGCAAAACACTCTTAGAGTAGCCGCCCATGAGAGAGAAACATGAATTGCAGCGCCTGGCCGGCATGATCGTGTTAAACATAGCTTTAACAAGAAATCTAGCTGATCATCATTTTAGTTCGAAAATAATAATTTCATTGTTAAAACTGAATGCAATAACAGAATAAAGTCCCTAAACATTGCATGATTATTGTGTTTATATTTCTCTTGACGTACGTTTCCTTTGAAACGTAATCCTTGCACAAAATTCAATTCAGAAATTACAATGATGATTTCTAATGTAGAAATTAAAATTAAATTATCTTAGCTTAGTCCTGCAGCGCCGGCCGGCGTGATCGTGATAAACATAGCTTTAACAAGAAATCTAGCTGATCATCATTTTAGTTCGAAAATAATAATTTCATAGTTAAAACTGAATGCAATAACAGAATAAAGTCCCTAAACATTTAATTATTATTGTGTTCATATTTCTCTCGACGTACGTTTCCTTTGAAACGTAATCCTTGCACGAAATGCAATTCAGAAATTATAGTGATGATTTCTAAGTTAGAAATTAAAATTAAATTAGCTTGGCTTAGTTCTTTTATTTCAATTTTAGCATTTCATGTATACCTTTGCTTGATTAGTTGAATCCAGAGAATTATCTGGTTACCATCACTTAATTAACCAGCAATATTAAAATAACGGTTTTTACGGTATAAGTCCGAACTTCAGGCGTGTTTAAAAGATATTATAATTTAATAAAGAGGCGGTTTGGCGTGACTGGTTGCAAGCAACTGTGTTTCTATCACACTTTCTTGATAACAGTAAAATAATTGAACATGTACTGCGAAAGGAGAAAGATGATGATGAGTAGAAAATGGATGAAGATAACAAGAAGATCAAGAAATTTAAGTTGATGGAAACAAACGCAGGATCGCGGACTTTCATAAAATTTGTCGAACCTCCTTCATCTATGTCAGCACATCATATTATGAAGCTTCATTTTTATGTACAGTAAATTAATAAAATTCCGGCTACAATCTTGTAAGCAAGCAGGCATTCGAAGCTATATACATGTTATCTCACTAATGAATGCGTAACTTTCATGTAATATTATATGAGATAATTTTATAAAATCTTGCTTAATTTTTTTATGAATAATAAAATATTCGATATTATTTATTTAATTGTGGCTGATTATACTGCATTTAAATTTTGCAGCTTTTATTTCTACAGATTGGGATCACAAAACATGAATAAGTTAGTTCTAGAAACATATACTTAGATAATTAGAAAAAGCTCATTTATGATATTATTGGAGTCTTATTACTAACAGTTGAAAGGCAAATTCTACACAAAAAATATTTCAAAGACAAAAAAAACTTTTACGAAAAAACTTTTTTAGCAATAATATTATTGCGATAATTCTACTTTAATTGACTGCATATCAACCTACTAATTTCTTATTATCAGAATGTTAATATAAAATATAATGTTCATTCATAACCATGATAAAATATAACGTTCATTTAAGGAGAATTGTGAAAGTTAAATCCTTGTACAGATTTTCTTCTATGTATAAATATTTGATGAGGAAATTGCTTTACATTCTTATAGATTGAAGCTTCAAAGATACTTGAATTGCGAAATTCGACCAATCAGAGAGATTACTGCAGGTTCACTTAAATACACATTAACTCATTTATTCTGGGATTTTAACGAAGTTTAAACAACCAACTCTAACTATTTCAACTCGAGAAAAAAATATAAATCGTGGAAATGAATTTTCATATAAAGCTACACGTATTTATAAAGACTGTTCAAACAATATAAATGTAAAGATATATTATCCTTTAGTATTTCCTATCATTCCCCCATTCTTTAAAGACGATGAGCAATATATTTTGTCAATATTACCTTTTTGTGGATAACAGGTAATAAAATAAATCCTGGTTTCTAACTATCATAATTATTCACTTAACTACATTCATATTTTTGCTGCTATAACGGGCAAATTATAGTTACAGAATCTGAAGTAATGGTAACATTTTTCTTCAGGAAAATATACTATTTAGCGACAGCGCAATAATTATCAACTAATAGTAAATATAAGGTCCCTTCTAATAAAACTTTCGTATTATTTGTGGGGAGAAAATTATAAAGTCTATACTATGTAAAGCAGTAAAGATAGAAGAAAATAGTTTTTTTAAATTAAAACTTTTAATTCAATAAACATGTATCTGCTTGCTCAATGCTTAATTAGTTGTGTAACATTCTAAAATGTAACTTTCATCAAATGAAAATTTTTAAAAGTATAACAAAGGATTCTAAGGCATTTCCATTTCATATATCCCATTGTCAACCATCTCGAGTACGAGGATCAAAAGTTGCGATATAAATTAATATATTCACCATTTCAAAGTGACAAACGAAGTAAAGGGGATGCTAGTTATAGTGAAAAGTTAAATCAACCGGTAGTAGGTGTATTGTTTGTAATCACAGCGTTAAACGGAGCTTATATTTTAACATAATAAACGAAGAACCCAATATAACAATGCAGGCCAGCCATTCATTTCATTGGACGCAACTGGTGTCATGCTGGGATCTCCGTTTCTTATTGAATCCACTTTTCACGTGCTTGGATTTACTAATAAAATGCATGCCTGCATGAACATATGACCTCACAAGAACCTACAAAGCAAGTAGGTAAAGTTCACAGGGTAAAATAGGAGTGTTCACCTTGAAACACACAAGAAAACATTATCTCATCTCTGTGCATAAAATGAGGACGAAAAATTATAAACGTTGTAAGTGCCAAAAAAGAAAATGTTGGGAAGTACGAAAACAGTGTTTACACAAGAAACATAGACGTTCACACTATTGACTCAGTTTACCACGTTTTGACTTCAAGTCAAGATACTTATACGACAAGTATACTTATATTCGTCAAGTATACTTATACGTCAAGTATACTTATATTCGTCAAGTATACTTATACGTTAAGTATACTTATACGTCAAGTATACTCATACGTCAAGTATATTTATATTCGTCAAGTATATTTATATTCGTCAAGTATACTTATATGTCAAGTATACTTATATTCGTCAAGTATACTAATGTGTCAAGTTTATTTATATTCGTCAAGTATATATTTGTTAAGTATACTTATGTGTCAAGTTTATTTATATTCGTCAAGTAT
>BGPR01002249.1:366-15686 GCA_013235015.1 Araneus ventricosus | reverse complement strand
TTTTTTTCTTAAAGTAAATAAAACAAATTTTCTCGAATTCCTGAGAAATATTTTCTATTTGTATACTCTAACAAAGCAGGTGATGCTTAATTAAAAGAAGAGCAATGTATTGTTCTTCTTCTTATTGATTAATAATTCATAAACCAACTGTGTCAAATATCGTTGTGTTTACAAAATAGAAATTATTTTTGAAGTATTTCGATCTTGTTCGCGAAAAATACATTTTCTTCTTTATTGCAAAGACTAAACTCTGAGCTGCATTGTATTTACTATGGAAATTTGCACACTGTTTATTTACGCTTTTCCCCTTTTTCTTAAATATGCTGCGAGTTCATTCCTTTGAGAATTTAAAGAAAATTTGGCATACAAAAGAAATGTTCTTTTGAACTTGAAAATAATTGCTTTCTGATCAGAAAATTTGTCCTCTATCTCCACTTTCTCTTTTTACTTTATCGTTTAAAGCAGAAAAATATATTATGTGATGTAATTAGCTTACGCCATGATCTTAATAAAAATGAAAGTTTTCTTGTTTTGAAATGTAAGCAAATATTTTGATGTTTGTTTTGGTGGTATTTTAAAATGCTGTTAACTTCACAAACTTCCTTATTTGTTATAAAAAAATTCATTTTATATTACAAAAGAACTTAGATTTAAAATATGATTCTTTTCGAAATTTAATGTAATTTTGTTTATTTTACGAAAGCGTTACAAAATATATATAAATGCCCTTTATATTGTCAAAGCATGTTTAAATGAAAGTAATCTTAGAGATTTTTTAAAAAAATTCAGTTTAGTTTAGTTTAGTTATATTAACGTCCCGATTTGAAGCAACACGAGGGCTATTTTGGGACGAACCTCGTAATTTTGAACCACGGTCAGATGACGAGGACACCACCTGAGCTGGCACCCCCTCTCCAAACTTCCATGCCCTAGCGGTTGTTTAGATTTTTTTGGGGGGAATGGGGCTATGCATTCTACTTTTTGACCTTGTTTTCATTTTTAGACTACAAGATTTCATTCCTTTTCCTCTCCCATTGGCCGTTTTAATCCTGTATAGGACATAAAGTAATTTTTAACTTGCGCAGTTTTACTGAAAAAAACATTCTGTAATTGATATTCCCTTATACGCAGGACGTGGATTACCTTTGACTAACGGAATTTCTTCCTTTCTATCTCAGAAGTAATTATTATTATTATTAATTTATGTATTTTTAATTTCATGTTTGTTACAGTTTTGATTTGTGTTTTGTGTGTCGTTTGATGTGTAGTGTTGTTTTTGGGTGTTTTGTTTTTATACTATGGTGGTTTTTATACTTCAATCTTTGACTAATTTATATATCTGATTTTTACTGCTTTTTCTGTGTTTATTTGTTTGTTTCTTTTTCAATACTTATCTATTTTTTTATATATTTTTATTGTTCCTTGCTTGACCGAGCAGTAAATCAAGCTATTCTCTCCCGACCGAGGTGGGTCGAACCATGTTTGCACTCCCAGCTCTCTTGTATTCAAAAGTACTGCCCCTGTTCTGGCAATGCTTGTACCATCTTATTGTACCCAATAAATCCCGTCCTATACATGCTGGTGGAGCGGCTCTCTCCCTGTTGGTCCTCTACCGGCCTTACACCCTTCTTGGGTAGGCCGGGCCAGTGTGGGTATTTTTACGTCACACCAAAGGGGTTTAAAAAATTAAGTGTTACAGTTATGAAACATTTCGTTACTTTATCAACATAGCTGAAATAAGGATTAGAACTTGATAAAAGTTTGCAAGTGTGATAATAATATTTTTTTATTACTGAATAATTATGCTAATGAAAAATGAACGGCTATTGTAATATATCATTATTGGAATGAATTATGCATTATTTTTTTATCATATGTTTTGCGTAACAGTAAGTGATTTCACGAAAATGTGCTTTCTATCGTTGTCAACAACTGAATCACCAAGACAAATTTGGGAAACTATTTATGTCACTTAAAAAGAAAAAGAGAAAATTCTTTATTGTGTAAATTCTTAAATGAAATTGTTACTTGTAGTAGTTGTGTTAGAATGTGATGCTTTCTATTAGTATTATTTTATTTTCATTGAATTATTTGCTCCTTTTAATGAAAACTTTTATTTAAAGAAACTTACTTATGTTTATTATCAATGATCGTAATAAAGATTTTTTCGAAGTGATTATAACATAGTTATAACATATAATAGATAGCTAATTATTTTAATAGATTATGTAAATTACTTAATAATCATGATAGCATTTTCCTCCATTTTAAATACATGAATTCAGTAAAACGAAATTGAATTAATTAATTTTTTTACCATTTTAACTATTCAATCATAAAATGTCGATAAGCCATCCATAGGTTCAAATGTTTAATTTTCCTTTACGATTATTTGTCAAAACTGAAATTAAAAGAATGGAAATCAAGATGGGTAGAACCAGAACTCTCTCTAAAATAATATATAGCAATTTTGAAAAGACATAAGAGATTAATTACTGATATAGAATACAGTTTTTTTCTGTTACCGATCTCATTTAAAGTTATGCTGTAGAGGGACGAGACTCACGTTTATATGGAATGCCGCTGTTGAAGAATTAATTCAATTTCAGGATCCATTTTTATTAGATGGCTAAGTTCCACGACACAGTACATTAAAAGGTACAAGACTCAAGACAGAGAACAACAACACAAGACAAGTACACAGAAGAAGAAGAGAGAGAGGCATTATGGGAAAAACCCGGATGGCTCTAGTAGAGCCACCTACCATAAAAAAGAGAAGGCAGTGAATTGTAACAGCTACAATGCTGATTTTTTTTTACTTAAACACCTTTGTTTAATAAATTAAAATCAACTTTACGAAAGCCTTTGTTTTGAGAGAAATGTGTTCCTAGAAAAACCTTATTAATCAAATATTAATTACTGGTGCAATTTTGTAATGTTACACCAATGCTAATGTTTTATACGCAATCTTTTCAAAGACGTATTTAAAAAAATTAAAATACTGTTTTGAATTTATTTGCGTTTTGTTAATTTTCTGTATGCAGAAGCGCAATTGGTAGAAAAAATAAAATCATTCGGAATTTAACCAATATTAATCTGTTTTCATTTAGATCATTTTTATTTAAAGAAATACCAAAGTGAATTTAGAAAGGTTAAAATTTGTAAGAACTCTCTAAAGAGTTTTACGAAAGTTCAAATTGATTGGAGATGGATCCCCGCATTTGTTTGATTCATAATGTTACCGAAATCGCCAAAATACTTATAGGAATGGAATAGAATAGAACCGAATATAATCTTAATATAAAATAATTCGAGCTTCTTAAAAAAACAGCTGCAAATGTTTTTCAAACGTTTTAGGACGTACAATTAACTTCTCCGACATTCAAGAGTTGGAAATAGTTTTATTCGCTTGCTACAAAACTAATTACGGTTTCCACAAAACGAGGGTTTTAATAATTTTTTTGAAAGTTTGTTAAGTTATCATTTGTGAAGCTTTGTCTTACTTTGTCAAATTACCATTTGTGAAACTTTATCTTACTTTGTCAAATTAACATCCGTGAAACTTTGTCTTACTTTGTCAAATTACCATTTGTGAAACTTTGTCTTACTTTCTCAAATAAACATTTCTTGTAAATATCTTAAACTTATTTACGCTCCTTTCGCCACAATATCTAATAGATAAGCATGGCAAAATAGGTTAATTCGGTTTCCATTGTTTTATTCTACTTTTATCCAATTATAATTAGAATTTTTGTTACAGGATACTCATTTACATTCTCATTAGTACTAACTATTGTAGATATAAAAGAAAAAAGATGCAAAGAAAATACCATAGAATAGATTTTAGATCAATGAGATACATTACTATTGATCGAGGCTGAAAATGATTCTGACTTACGGAAACTTAACGATTCTACAGAATTATGTTTGTTTCCTATCTGAAGATAATATATTTAATCCTTTCAATACGTTTAAACTCAGACAAAAACGGAAAAAATATCAGTGAAGAGACAACAAGCAAACGCCAATAAATACGAGTGTCTTCATCACACACCGGCCTTCCCAAAATAACTTTTCGTCCCTTTTCCGGAATCGTTGTAATTATGGCTCAGTCTGATACAGAATGCTCCGTAATTACAACTTCCCGCAGTCTGTCCTGCAGTAAGTGTATTACGACCGGCGAAACTGAAAACCGGCCACTGAAATGAAGCGGAAGCCCGACTAAAAGATTGGAGGGCGAGACAACCCTCTATTTACGGGTATCGATTCCGTCTGTTTCAGGGTCTGATTTTGCCTTATCCAAGACCGACGATCCGGAAGATTTGTGATTTGTTGTTGGTAGTTTCATCAGAAAGTGAAACGAAGAATTATCCGGATATTGTAAAGTTTTCTTTTTACGAGACATGATTGGATCTGGACAGTAACAGCATGGATCTGTTGGACGAATGGGAGGAAGAGTTGATGTTGAATTTGGCGACTTTAATCCACTCGCCCCATTTGAGATCCTAGAAATGATTCAGTTTCTATAGTTCGAAGATTTTCCGCAAGTTTTATTGCAAGGAAAATATTTCGATGAGATAGAATACCGATTTAGAGGGTCAAATTCAAACTTATTTCTTGAATTAAACAAGAGAACCTATTAACACGAGATATTGTGCGATATCTCCACGTGAATGCAATCCAATAAGCAGGATTAAAAAAATAAAGCTCTTTATTTTACAAATATTCCAAGTAAAGAAACGTAGCACAAGTATTTACACAGCACTAGTAAAAATACCAGAGACTACCAATAAATCTCAACACAGCGTTTCTTGTTAGCTCACCAGCTTGATTGCTGATCGAATTCCAACTGACTCTTCTTGGCTTGAGAGCTCGCCTCTATACTTTTCAACAGGAAGTGACTTCATTACGTAGGAAGTGACGTAATCTCTAGAAAGTTCATGAAACCAGTAGAAATAGGTTGAAAGTTCGAGGTCCTTCTAGAAAATTCCCTTTGCCGCCAAGTCGCCAAGTTTGTCGCCAAGATTAGCATCTCAGGGAAACAACTTTATAGCTTTGTAACAATATGAATAATTGTAGTGAATCTTGTGCTGATAGGGGAGATGAAATAAATAAACTCGAATATTCGACAACCATCTTAGTTAAATATAAATATACAAATTATTCACTTATAAGAAGACATCCTACTATGCAACTATTCGAAGTCGGTGACTTAATCTTCTCCCTACATTTGAGATCTTAGAAAGAAATCTGATTTTGTATTTTTCTGAAAATCTGTCATAAGCGTGATCATTTGCAGAAAAAAATTCGATAGGGCAGAAGGTTAAGAAGGGCAAGGTGAAATTTATTTTTAAAAAATGGAAGAAAAAAGCTAACGTAAATTTCCACAAATACCTCCGAAAAAATGCTTGAATTTCAATAACTACATTTTTATAATCAATTTACAGGATGTTAAATATTTCTAAATTCGGAATCGCATGAAGTTGTATAAAAGAAAAGAATAAATAGCTATAGATTCTAAAGGTGCAAACTCAAAAAAATGTCAAATGGTAAGATATGATTTATCAACTCATTTTTTTCGCTGTGGAATAAAATTTCTATTAATGCTTTTTAAAAGTCTAAAATATCAAAAACTTATGGATGGCACAAAACTATTTAACAGGAATGTCAGTGAAGGGTACAGTTTTCATACCAATTTCTTGTTCTATTTTTTCCAGGAAATTAACGGTGGATTGTGATGTGCGGCTGCTTGTTTTCTTTTGGTACAGTTCTACTGATTGATGGCAATGTGGGTAAAGATATGGTATTTCATATTTGACGATTGTTGATAAAATATACTCCTGATAGTATGTGGAGATGATCTTAATATTTTTATCCACTCTCTTTTCTTTTATTTCGGCAATATATGAAAAACCAGCAGCAATCATAATTCTTTTGGAAAAATTTTCTTCAATTTCTTTGAAAAATGTTTTAAGATCTTTTTTTCTCCTCTTTGACGATAATAAATTGAACTATTTTCTTGCAGTGATTTAAATAGACCCAAAATCCATCTATTACTACAACATGTTTTCCATTTTTGTGCGGATGAATGCTTTTCATAAAGAATTCGCTGCGTGTTCTGAGTTCAGCGATATGACACGGAGAAAGATGATGAAAATTGTATTTTTTGGCCTTTTTGCGATCCAAATCTGTGTTAATAGTTTTGTTTACAGTTGATACTGAGCATTTTAATGATTTTGAAACAAAGCTTTGACTTGGAGGGTTTTCTTTTAACATTAAATGTATAACCTTTGCAATATTCGAAGAACTACCTTTTCCGCTTGGAAACGTATTTGGAAGAACTTTTCCATTTGAAACCAAACTTTGACAATTTTTTCCCTTCTTATTAACAATGTTACCAATTGTGGTTTTAAAAACAAAAAACCATGGCTTTCACGGCGTCTTTAAATAACTGAATAAGATGAACTCTCTTCGGGAAGAGCAAAAACGTAGTCTTCCATCCAATGCTTCTTTAAAAGCGCCATTTTGCATCTCAACAGAACTTTTGGGTAGCGGATGATAGCTTATAGCCTCAAAAATGTAATTGTTGTGAAAATAAATTTTTCCAAACAAATAAATATTTCCTATAGCGAAACGAAAACGTCTAAAAAATGTGCGAACAGCCTCTGTGGAAAGAAGACGACACGCAGGCCAAGAGTGTTATGTAGAAGCGAAGGATTGTAGACTTTCAAAAAAATTTCTGAGCCTTTTTCATCTATGTCAAAGCAGTATATTATAAGTTTTTTTGTTTATAGACGTTGAACTCATAAAATTTCAATAGAATACAATCTTATAAGCAAGCAGACATCGAAAGTCTCATGTCATCCCACTAAGAACCCAGATAGCAATTTTAGTTTGCAGCAAGCTTGCCACAAATTTGTCATGACAAGAGTGCAAGTTTGCCACAAATTTGTCATGACAAGTGTGCAAGCTTGCAGTAAGCTTGCAGCAAGTTAACGAAAGCTCCGAAGTCACCATGAAACGAACTTGCAGCAAGTTTGCCGTGTCAAACTCATTGCAAATTATAGCAAAAACAGAACACGAACACAACCCAGGATAGAACTCGCGACCTCCCGGTTCCGAAGCGGGGACGCTAACCGTTGAGCCAGCTGAACTCTGAGAGGAGTGGATAGATTTCGCTAAAACATCGTTCGATGCGATTCGTATACGATTTATTTTAAACTATTTTCTGGTTTTCATTAATTTTTTGAGTTGAGAATACGATTTGAAGTCAAAGAGAGAGCGATTTTCGCTAATAACTACGTTTTGCTAGTAGAATAAATTATGAAATTAGAGTTCAAAAGTAATTACTTTAAAATGGGACAAAATGTCTAGTTATTATTTTTCAACAAACACCGACTGTTTTTTAGATTTAATTTTGTTTATAAACGTTAAAATTTCAAAAAAAATAAAAAAAAGAAAAAGGCGATATAGTTTTCTTTAAAGTGAGAGTGATATATTTAGTAAAAAGATGGAAAATGCTTCAAAAATTTTTTTTATAAAAAAGTTATTTTTTTCACAAATTATCATTGATTTATTGAATTAATAAAAAAGAATTACGGTCTAGGAGATGCTATTAAAAATCGGATGTTTTTTAAAACAGAGACAAAGATAATTATCTCTTTATTGTGCTATCTTTGCAGGAAGCTTGTTTTGCATACTTGCTGCAAGTTTGATTTGCAAAGAGGTGGCGCTACTTGTCACATCGAACTTGCGACAAGTTCGATTCAAGTTTGACGTGTCAAATTTTGCCATGACAAGTCAAAATCAAACTTGCTGCAAACTTACGTGCTATCTGGGAAATGCCTAAATTTCATGGGATAATATGCAAGGTAATTTTTTAACATGTTACTTAATTTGCTTTTTCTGAAATATAAAATTACGTGTTTTTGTTTAATTTTAACCCTCTGAACGCCCAATTATTTTGAACTTTTAGCAATCAAGTTAGAAAACTTAGCTTCTAAAATTAAAATAATCAATCGATTTTTTTCTGTTTAATTATGTCTCTGAAATCGTAAGAATACTTTATCGATGATTGATTAAGAAAATATATATACAAATACGAGCTATCAGCTTTTGAATTGAAAATGGAAAACGGAAAAAGACGTTTGCGCCGCTCAGAGGGTTGAATAGTCTGTACAATTTTCGATATTATTTATTTAATTGCAGCAAATAGCAACGCATTTCTCATGCTTTATTTTAAACAGATTGCGATAAAAAACATGAATAAGTAAGTTCCAAAAACATATATTCGATTAACGGAAAAATCTCTTTTATTGTATCGTCGAATTCTTTTAACTACTGGCAGTAGAGATTCTAAACCAAAATATTTTAAACACTTATAGATATGAATTTTTTTATAATTGTGATAATATTGCAATAATTCTGCTTTGATTACCTGCATTTAAACACTATTAATTAGCTTTTAGATGAGATTTTTTTCATTTTATAAACAGAATGTCGATATCAGAATGGTATGAGTTTTTCTTCCCAATTAATTTGATGATAAAATATAACGTTCAATCAAGGATATTTGTAAAGATTAAGTCACCTGTACAGATTTGATTCCAAGTATAAATATTTGATGAGGAAAATGTTTTATAGTCTTTTAAATAGACGCGTCAAACATACTTGAATTACGAAATTGGCCAATCGAAGAAGTTATTGCAGATTCAAATAAATACACATTAAATCATTTATTCTGGGATTTTAAAGAAGTATAAAGAACCAACTCAAACTATTTCAACTCGAGAAAAAATATAAAATCATTGAAATGTCCTCTTATTTGAATATATAGTTAGACGTATTTATTAAGACTATTCAATTATATGCATGTAAAGATATAGAACTTTTACCATTTGCTTTCATTTCCCCATTGTTTAAAGACGAGGAGCAATATACTTTTGTCAATATTACCTTTTTGGTGGAGAACAGATGATAAAATAAATTCTGTGGTGCCTAACTATCATAACTATTAACTTAACTATATTCGTATCTTCGCTTCCATCACGGACGGATTATAATCGCAGAATCTGAAGAAATAGCAATTTTTTTAGAGAAAAAGACAATATTAAGCGATACTGCAATAATTTTCAAAAAATAGGTCCTTTCTAATTGTTTTTTTTTATATTATTTGTTCGCAGAAAATAAATAAGTTTTCACAATGTGAATGAGAAAAAGTGATTCAACATTTTTTTTTTCGTTTTCCAGATAATAGAAACTACTTTTATTTATTTTTACTAAAACTCTTAATTCATAAAACATGTATCTACCATTCTGAATGCTTGATAAAATTTGTTTAATTCTTAAACATAACTTTCATCAAATGAAACTTATAAGTAGCATAATAGAGGATTCGAAGATATTCCTATTTTATATATCTAATTTTGAACGAGGATCAGAAGCCGCGGTCTAAATTACAAGGTTCTCGATTTTAAATCGGCAAACGAAGTGGATGGAACTCTAGTTAGAATATGAAGTCCCACCAATATGCAGATCGTTATAACAGAACTTATATTTTAACAGAATATAATGTAGAACCCGATATTGCAACGGCATGGCATTCAGTCATTTGATTACACGTTAGTGGTTTCATGCTGGTATCTCTGTTTTTTTTACTGAGTTCATTTATTTACGAACTCAGTATGAACTCAACTTTTTTTATGAATGGCTTTACTAATAAAGTGCATGCCTGAATGAATATACAGTGTAACATCGCAAGAACCTACACAACGATTAGGCAACGCTTACAGAGTCATATGCGTGTATTTCGTCTTGTGTGTTGTTTTTGTTTGTTTGGGTTTTATTGTATTGAGATCAGCATTTGTTTTTTGCTTGTCAACTTTTATGATTTGTTTCTGATTTCCTGTATTTTCTGAAAATCTGAAAAATCTGAAATCTGAAAAATCGCACTAGCCGCGGAATGTTCGGAAATCTCAAAAATCGCACTAGCCGCGGAATGTTCGGAAATCTCAAAAACCGCACTAGCCGCTGAGTTTTCACACTAACGACCTCTGTGCACGGTCCTTTGAACTAGATAGATGACTGACCAACAGGCACTTTTCACGTTTACCGTAGTTCAAAGATTCTTTTTTACGCTTGACTATACATACTAAGATTTTTATGCGTTTTCTTATTTTTGTGTTGATCTAGAGCTTGTGTGTGTGTGTGACTTTTTGACCCTTGCTTTTTTAAAGGTTTTTTGATTTAATGTTTTAAATTTTAAAAAAATTGTGTGATTTTTTTTTTATACTTTTAATGTGACGGTATGAAAGATGGACTTTTGGAACCTCAGTGTGATTTTAGTGCTTTTGAAATTGCTTGTTTTCGTTTTAAAACATTTATGTCTTTACAGTTTTATAATTAATGCGGTTTTGAGCTTTGAACTGTTGTATTATCGGCAGTTACTTTTTTCTTTGTGTTTTAATTCACTTTGTGGCTTGTGTTCTCTGTATATTTTTGATCATGCACTCTGTAAATGGAGCCATCTCTGTAGTGTGCTTTCTTTGAATAAATAAATAAATGAATAAATAAAGCATTCCTCGTTTTCGACTTTAAAGAAAAAAACGGAGTTTGATTTTTTTTTGTCACTAATTCTTTTACCGCATTTTGTTTTCGAATATACATATGGGAAAACTTCAACATGTGCAATTGCATACCTTGCGTTTACACTTGGATTCTTTTAAAACGACGCTGTTTTTTCGTCACCTTATATTCTTACTGATCTTACATCCAAATGCCTTCAGAGAAAAAAAGTTATTCATAAATCTCTTTTTCAAAACATGTCATAGAAGTTTAGCTTTACTCAAAATAAAATATGTAAGGCATTTCATAAATATAAGAAAACAGAGCATTTTAGCATTTGAGTTTGCGAGTTCTAGTCCTTTGGTACATTATTTTAACCGTTTAGTTCGAAACACACACAAAACAATAATCGGCCATTTTAAATTTCTTACATGCAAATAATTACTTGGAATATCTACAGGAGTTAATAAACTTTGCGAGAAATCCAAGAAGCAGAAACAAATGGAAAAATAAACAGCGAAATGTTATTTTCCATTAGAATAATTTACAAATAACTAAGTTTTAGTGGCTAAAAAACAAAACTAATAGTTTCATATACTCAATTCTAAGTTGTCAATTCATTTTTTATTGAAATGCAATTAAAAGAAAGTGCGCTGCATTTAATAGCATAAAAAATTTTTCAAAATGCAACACATCCTGAAAATCTCAATAAATTATTGACAAACGTTTAACAACGAAGTATCTCATCTAACATCTAATTTTAATTAAAATATTTAGATGAAATTTATTATATTCTGAATTAAAAGAACTAATGTTTGCCAACCATATTGTAAGTAATAATGCTTAAATGAGAAACGTTAAAAACCATTTTGTTTACAGTCGGAAAAAAATGTAAAAATAATATATTTGGTCTTAAGCAGATTTTGGTAATTTTTTATATACACTAAACTTCCAGTTATGTACTCAAAACAGTTGATGGTTTAATTTGACATTCATTTGAAAACGGTCGAGATTATTCCCGTGAGAAAAGTTTTATTCTATCAAAGGCATCGCAAAAGAAGGGAAGCATGATATTTTAAATTAAGAAAATATTTACTTTCTAATCAGAAAGAGGTGATTTATATATTTTTTTATATTTTGGGAACTGTGCAACAAAAATGCGTTAAAAATTAACACCACGAATTCATTGATTTCACAATAAATAAATAAGTAATTAAAAAAAGAAATTTTCAAGCCAAGTATTTTGATGTCATTTCTCAACACTATTTACTCTTTTCAGGATTATTTTTTTTACATAAATGAAGAAAATTCTTTTGATTTTGAAAAAAAAATGAAAAATACATAATTTCTGAACAAATGGAAATTAACTATAACTTTCATTATCTGTTCTAAAATATTGTTGCTATGTTTTGAGGATTTAATAGTTAATTTTTTCTTTTTCTTTCGAGGCTCGGCGATGGAAACTACAAAAGTTGTGGTTTGTGCAAGAATCACGCTAAAAAAAACACACGAAAGTCAAAGTTGTGAGATTATGATAGGCGGTACTTGAAGCACATACCCAGATTGCAATTTTAGTTTATAGCATTAATTCTCTGAAAATCTGCAAGCTTGCGACAAATTTGACACGACAAGAGTGCAAGCTTGAAACAAGTTAACACAGGCAAGATAGTCACCACGCGTCAAATTTGCCACAAGCTTGTCACGTCAAACTCATTTCAAACTATATCAAACACAGAGTACGAACACAACTTCGGATTAGAACCCGCGACCTACCGCTTCCTAAACCTGACGTTCTAACCACTAAAATTATGTCTTCCTGTTGCCGACTGTGAAACACAGAGGCGGCTCCCTTATGGTGTGGGATGCGGTTTCTTGCCGCTGTCTTGGCCCACTAGTTGTCTCGTGTGGGAGGATAACAGACAAACACAGTCACAGCATTCCGACCGATGAACTCCATCCGTGCGTCTAGACTGTCTTTCCTGGAGAGCGGCCTCTCTTTCAAGAAGACAACGCCACTATCCACCCACAATGTCTGGTAGTCCAGTCAACGAAGGGTTTGAAAAAACATTAAATCATATAGTTTTGAAAATTACTACACATGTTCGTGAGGGGCTTGTGATGAACGTACAAAAAATCCCCGGTCCTGAGGAGTCAGTTGGTGGCGCCATCTTGAATTTCATTCCCCCCCCCTTTCTTAGTTTTTCTTGAATATATCGAAAACTATTCAATTTTCAAATAACAATTGAAGAGCGTAAAAGTCCCTACAAATGAATAATATTATTTTTCTTCTACCGTTAATAGTTCCCCAGATAATGCGTCTCAAATGTTTCCGCCACCCTGGATTTTCTCCCCCTTTTTTAGATTTTCTTGAATATTTCGAAAACTATTTCATATTCAAATTACATGTGATTTAACAAAATAAAGAGCGTGCCATTCCTTACAAATGGATGCTTTTATTTTTCTTCACGTATTAATAGTTTTTGAGATAATTGGTAAAAAGAATCACGACGAAAAAGAAAATCTTCTCTGTCCTCCAACTTGAACATTATTGAAAATTTTGGGGGATATTTGGAATCAAAACTCCTCTCTCTACCTCCACCACCGGCGACACTTTCAGAATTAGACTCTCCACAAAAGGAACGGCCTCAAATTCTTTTAATTGTTGTGCATAACGTCTTTGCATCCATCCCACGTCTTATATGATCCTTAATCCAGGCAAAGAGTAGGCCATTCCTCTATTAGTATGTTTTTTCTTTAATTTACGGGCGTTCGTATTATTTTGTCACCTCCTGAATACTTTTAAGGTTTGAATTCTTCTCATTTCTTGAATCAAATCGATTGTAGATAAAGGTTTAGTTTGAAATCTATCAGAATGACTCAAGCCTTGTAGAAGTCTTGTAGAAAAAAGCCACCGAAATCGCAAACAAATCTCAGTCTATGATGGGGAGGAAGGTAGAATAAAATAGTGTCAAAATCAATTTTCGAGTGAAAGCGTGAAAGATTTTCAAAAGACTGCTGAAAATAGACTGGAAATCCAGAGAAAAAATGGATTCTTAAAGGTCAAAGCAGCAAGAAAAGACCATTTTTCTATTTTCAAATTCTTTTATTACACATTTTTATTTAACTTTACTTGTTTAATGTTTATAAAGAAGAAATTTTGTAATCGATTTTTCACTCACTTTCTGATGTGCTAGAGTTTTAAAATTTTTACGCTTATATATTCTTGATGGCAATACCCTCCTTTAATGTTTTCAGAACTTAATAAATAACCAATCGAAAACTTAACTTAAATTTTGATTTGAGTGGCGCCACCTGGTAGTGTGTATTTAAAAAAAATATTAAAAGATTCTATCATATTTATGGAAATGAACGAATCTTTGTTCATTTTTAGAGCGTCTGTTTTTCTTGATTTTGGTTTTGAAAGATTATGAATATTTACATTTTCTTTTTGTCTCTCTATTGGTTTTGTTTCAAAGGAATTTGTTAAGCTTTTTCTTTTTTTCCTTTTATTCTTTATTTCAGTTGTTGGACAGATTCAGGCCACAGAAAGGAATAAATTTTGACTATTGGTCATTCCTTTCTACAGAAAATTTATCCAGTTTAGAACTACAATGGCGTGTGGTCTCCGAAGAAGTTCGCCATTCTTGTTCTTTTCCATTTTGATTATATTTCTTACTTTCTAATTTTTCTTTTATATGTTTTAATTATTTGAGAATTTCTGCTGTTTAATACTATAGTTTTTTGTTGATTAATTTTAGGAAAATTTTGATGACGAAATTCTTTAATGCTGCTGCGTTGAGCGCGCATAAAGGTGTATTGTTATCATTATTATTATTGTTTACTTTTTCTGTTTCTTTTATATATATTTTTTAACTTAATTTTTTTCCTATTATTCTTCTAATTGAGTTTTTCACTTACTTCCTGATGGATTATAGTTTAGAAATATTGTATCTTGATTTTCCTCGATGAAAAAAATAACATTATTTTAACGCTTTCAGTACTTAATTTTCAGATTTCAGAACTTAATCATTTAATCGATTAATTAAATTAAATTCTGGTTCCATACTAGTGGGACTACCTGGTAGCGAGTTTCATAAAATTAATCTCAAGATAAAAACTGAAAAATAATTAAAGTAAAAGAACTCTTCCTTTTAGTACACTCATAAAAGTGTATTTTTAAAATCTGTTTTTAAATAAATTTATCTATCGAGTCATATTCAGTTGCGGCAAATAATTATTAGTTTTAAAATCCCTCAAATTAATCGTAATGTTTCAAAATAAGTCTTTGAATATAACTTTTTCATTCGATTCGTTTCAGTATATTTCCAAGAATGTGCCTTAGGGCAAAAATTAATTATGAATTCCTAATATTTTATTTTCGAAATCCAAGCTTTTTATTATTTTTTGAGAATATCGATTGGTATTAGAGACATAAGGCGCTTAAGTTATGCTTAGAATTGTATTTATAGAAATTGAACCGTGTTATTTGCAACGGTTTCATCTTACTACTGTTGATTTCATATAATTGATATGAAACTATTTGCTTGACTAAAACCATGTTTTGAAGCTACATAAGGACAATTTTGATGGTCTCGATAATTTTGGGTGTAATCAGAATCAGATGAGAATAGATGAATCAGTACTCCTTTGTCTAAACTTGGAAGTATCAGAATACGAATCTGTTATTCTGCAATCTATTTCTAAAGCTTAAAACTGTGAACGGCGATCCTTTAGCACAAAAAAGTATTGCTACATAA
>BGPR01002248.1:150872-173295 GCA_013235015.1 Araneus ventricosus | reverse complement strand
TTACGTGGAATTCATAAACATTTCAATTTTCCTTTAGATTCTCATTTGATTTAAAATGACAACGCATTCCCAAATTAGAAGGTGTGATCTAATTAATTGAAAAAAAACCAATTAAGAGGTTAATTCTGGAATGTGTATGACCGTTGCTTCATTATTTTATTTATATATTCAATTGTTATTTAAATAGCACATGTGAATAAATTTTCTTTCACTATTCCTTATTGGTTTCATATCTTTCTTTGCGTTAATCAGGCAGCATCAATCTGTCGAGTATGTTGGGAAATCCACAGAACAATACACAAAATTATATTACAATTTCATGTACACACTTCTAACAATTATTTCTTCATCAATTCATGAAATAAATTTATGTTGAGATTTATTAATCGAATTTAATGTCGAGAGAAGGTACTGCTGCACCTTCATTATTTTGTTAAACAAATTTACGATTTAAATTTATTAGTTGAACTTAAAATCGAGAGATGGCGCCCTTGTATGACTGGATTCTCTTTTGGATTGAGCTTTGAATTCTCTTATGTGTTCCACAATATTTATCTGTGGGTTCAAAATTTAACACAGGAAGAGATCAACTGTTCCAAATTCTCAATATTTAAAGGGGATTCTTCTTCTTTGTAATTATGTTTTTAAACACTAGATTACTTAAAAATCCGTCATCTTGAATAGATAGTGAACAGATCACAATCTCAATTTTCCTCCAATTTTATGGAACACTATTTCGTAAAAAGAAAATTTGTACAATTTTAGTGATCCTCATATTTCCGAGATTTATATTAATCTAAATGCTTTTTTCAAATTTTTTGCATGTTTGCTTGTCCACAGATATTCCTGCAATTTACGTAAAAAAAATAAACGAAACAAGTTAATGCTTTAAAAGGATATTTTTTTCTTTTCTTACCATTGCATATAAATATTACAAAATAAAACAACTTTTAATAAAGTTATAAGTCAGAAATATAATTTTATTGAACGGTGATAATGCAATTATAATTGTATAAGCGATTTACATAGATACTTTGATTTGCTCTTTGTTTAAATCAATAACTCTTCAGTTTTATACAAATTATCATGTGCAGTTTTGAACATTTTTTTCAGTTAATAGATTAGCAATTTATTCCTTTTTCTTGCATTTTCTTTCGTGACTATGTTCGTAACTATACATATTTTGCCTCTAATTCCTTCATTTGAAATTTATTAAAAGTTAATTAGTTCTTAATCTTAAATTATACTCTTTGAGAATTTTTAGAGATGCTGTTTTTAAGAACTTAATCTTAGATTATAAGACAGATTCTGTAATATATAAGATTATTTTATATATAGCTATTTTATCGTTTTCTGAATCTCAAAAATCTTTTTCTAATGAAAATTCTGCACTTTTATTTATTTCTGTTTTATTTATCTGAGGAGAGCAAAATCGTTTGCTCTTTGATTATCATTGATTATTTTTTTAACTCTTGATATTATATTTACATTATGCGCAAAGATAGAAGCAATGCAGATGCAGTTATATTTTGTATAACGGGGTGTCTCTCAGTTATATAACTTACAATATCAGCTAAATATTTCAGCAAGTGTGCATTTCCTTAAATATATATAAGTTCAGTATTGAAGGAGAACGTCTGACTTTCATACTTTTGTTTAAGTTTATCCAGATGTTTATTTGTCCATCTTTATGTCTCTTTTGCTTAAAAAAAGTAAATATAAACCTTAACACTAATACACATTAAAATTTAATTTTTTGTACCTGTGTTTCTTAGCTGATATATCTTTAATATTTTTGCATCATTTCCACTTCTCTCGATGGGCATAAAAATTTGAAAATTATCAGAAACAAAAATGGAAATTGGGGAGTGACATACTTATCGTGCTGCCATCTATAAGCTTAGAGAGAAATTTTAAACGATATTTATTCTGCACGACCATATGAAGCATTAGACTTGCATAACAAAGTGTTGAAATAAATAAATAAAATAATGTAAAAAATTTTCACTTTGGTAGATACGATTTTCATCCTTCAAGTACACTTTCTTAATTGGCCGCAATTTTGCAATTACCAACCAACTACCATTTTATAGATATTGCATTTACTATCGAAAACTGTACCCGTGTATAATAATAATAATCCTTCATGGAAAAATCGAACAATCTGCAATAAATTTCACAAAAGATTATTTACAATGTAATAATTTATTCTAGAAAATTGAACCATTAGAAATGTTTTTCGATTTCATTTTTGTTCTGAAAAATCAGTTACCTCTCAAGATTGAGTGTTTATTTCATAATTACATCTGATATGAAACGACAAAATATGCTTGTAAGTTTTTTCACATGAAACAATACCACTTGAAATTTATGATGGATATACTTTCGAAACAATTAGTAATATTTCTTTGGTGTTTAAGTTGAGAAAACATTCATAATATATTTGTAAAGTTCTCTTAGTTATTGCTTATAACACATTAAAGTAATTATATATTAACATAGCCATTATTCATTATTTCTAAGTTTATGGGTTACAATTTTATGTTCAATGTTCTTTAATAATTGTTATCAAATATCAGTTCATTCTAGTAACGGAATATTTGGAAATATTTTTACGTATGGTTTAGCATTAATACTACTCGCGAGGTTTAATATAAGGAGGAAACAAATATTTTATATGTTGAGGTAATTGATAACATCAATTAATTGTTAAAAAAGTTTTTCTTTGACCAAAGAATAGAACAAAATTAATGTCAACTTTTGAAGACAGTAAGCTTAACATTTTAATTTTAAAAAATAAAAATTAATACAACTCGTGAGCATCAATATACGGATGAAACAATAGGTTGAGATNNTTGATAACATCAATTAATTGTTAAAAGGGTTTTTTCGGCCAAAGAATCAAACTTAATTAAGGTCGTCTTTTGAAAACAGTGAACTTAATGTTTTATTTACAAAAAATTAAAATTGATACAACTCGTGAGCATCAATACACGGATGAAACAATAGGTTGAGATAATTGATAACATCAATTAATTGTTAAAAGGGTTTTTTTCGGCCAAAGAATCAAATCTTTTGAAAACAGTGGAACTTACGCTATTTACAAAAAAATTAAAATTAATACAACTCGTGAGATCAATATACGGATGAAAACAATAGGTTGAGATAATTGATACATCTGTTAAAAAAGGTTTTTTCAGCCAAAGAATCAAACTAATTAAGGTCGTCTTTTGAAAACAGTGAACTTAATGTTTATTTATTAAAAAATTAAAATTGATACAACTCGTGAGCATCAATCACGGATGAAACAATAGGTTGAGATATGATAATAACATCAATTATGTTAAAAGTTTTTTCGCCAAAAGAATAAACAATAAGTCGCTTTTTTGAAAAGAAGAACTATGTTTTATTTAATAAAATAAAATTAATACAACTCGTGAGCATCAATATACGGATGAAACAATAGGTTGAGATAATTGATAACATCAATTAATTGTTAAAAGGTTTTCAGAAAGAATCAAACTTAATTAAGTCGTCTTTTGAAAACATTAATGTTTTATTTTACAAAAGTAAAATTGATACAACTCGTGAGCATCAATACTACGGATGAAACAATAGGTTGAGATAATTGATAACATCAATTAATTGTTAAAAGGGTTTTTTCGGCCAAAGAATCAAATATTTTGAAAACAGTGAACTTAATGTTTTATTTACAAAAAATTAAAGTTAATACTTACTATAATTAATAATACCTCGCGAGCTTCAATATATGGAAGAATTAACTGCTATGCGACCAAGCACGAGCAGTCAGAAGAAGTCGAAATAATATTGCACAATCAGAATTTATTTACAGATTTACCAGTCACATCATCATCATCAACATCGCATAACGAGCAGAAGGTTTGAAGCCACCACAACAAACTTCTTAAATGATAAAGCGGTTCATTCGTTTATTTTCTTATAATATTTTTCCCCAACCAACTAATTGCCACGGGCCATCAGTTCAGAATGTTCTGAGCAGAAAAAAAAGTTACGGATAGATTTTAGCATTGAAAGTAATTAAATGATTAAGCATCGGATATATTGAATTGAAGAAAACTAAGAAGCAATTTATGTAGGTTTATTTATTAGTCTTGAAAATTTGGGACAAAAATGTTAAACATATTGCACCACAATATTAGGGCATTAGATTGTTTTTTGAAGAACTTTTTTAAAAATCTTTTTACCTCCTACGACACGATTATGCTGCTTAGTTGACAAGTCGTATATCTTCACGTTTTAAAAACCAGCGAGAGTGGCCTCCCCTGAACTTTCTCGTATTTACTCATTTTTCAAAAACTCTCGTATAGTTCTCGTTCCCTGCACCCTCCCCCGGATAAAAATTTCGAATCCGCTCTATTCCTAGAACGCGACAAGCTTCTCCAGGACACGTAAAAACAACAAAACAAACGGAAATAAAATAATACGAGCATTATCAGAATTCGACAAAAGGGAGAAAAAAGATCCAAAAGGGAAGAGAAAAGCCCAAGCAGGAGTTAGCATAAGCCTTTCGTCATGAAACCGCTGAATATCATGCAGTACGCATGCGCGTGGAGATCAAAAGTAAAAAAAATTGAGTACGCAATTTGAACACCTCCTTTTTAACCAATTGAGATGAAAATTGGGAACCGATCTATAATTAATGTTAGCATCCATGATACCAAGTTTTATTTATCTAAGCCAAAGGGCTTATGAGATATATTTTTTACAAGTATGCGAGTATACAGACCGACAGACAGTCAATCTTTTGACGGATTTGGCCCAAAATTTTATACGGACCTACATTCTTGTAGATAAAACTATGTACCAAATTTTATAAATTTTATCTATCTAGCTATTCAAGTTTGTGAGCTATCCCGTTGACATTAACACGGACATACATACAGACAGACTTCCCATGGACGGATTTTGTCCAAAATTTGATAGAAACCTACAAATTATGTGTCGATACCACATACCAAATTTCGTCCCTGTAGATTTAATAATTTTTGAGTTATCGTGTTCAAAGACTCACAGACGGACATAATTCCCAAATTGTGTTTTTCGGACTCAGGGAGGTCTAAAACGTGGAGATTCGTCAAAATCTCGAGTTCGAATAATTTAACGATTACAATACTTTGATATATTTGCAATACTTTACTCTCTTTGTATACTTCGTATACGAGAAAGTAATTATTGATGAGTGAAACTTCCTAAATTCTATGATGATTTGTTTTCTACTTTTTCTTACGTTTTATTTATCTAAAAATAAATATCTATTCTTTCTGGATTATTTTGATGTTATGAAACTTTTTCAACGTTCATTTTAGAACTTTATTATGAATTCAAATTTTTTTTAAACCTGTCATTTAAATTTAAGATGAAAGATTACAGCACGTTGCTAAGGCACTCTGATTTGAACTTCAAATATTCTCTGGCAAATGAATTCTGTTTTCTTCGTTTCAAATATTAGTTCTGCTTGTATTTCTTAAATTTTCTAAAATTTTTACTTAGTAATTAATTGTAAGCTTTAGTGACAAAGAAAAGTAAAAGAGAATTAAAAAAGAAAAATTATATTCTACCATAAATAATTGAATATCATTCCAACCCCTTTCTGCTCATCAACTTTGTTTTAAGTGTAGTTTGTTACTATTTATAAAAATATATATATTTTTAAATTTGTATGTATGATAGATAATTATTTTCCCTAACAATCCTCCTAATGGATTTTTAAGATCATGTTTTACAATGTACACGGAATAGATAGTCTCTGTTTAGTATAAGTGATGATTCTTTTTAACAAACATCTGTTATAGAAATCATTGCCGAGGCGACATCTAACAATGACAAAAAACACTTCTTTACATAAATTTTATTTCCATTTTGTACTCTAAAGAGCATTTTATTTTCTTCTAAAAAACAATAGCTTTGGTGAAATAACTGTTGCATTTATTGAATTTTACTGTGAACCTAAGCTACAATTCAAAATCTTTATTTTCACTCAATCTTAACCGACGTGGCGCCATCTATTGAAAGCTACGCGCAATATTTACTGAAATGAAGTGGATAAGGATGAGTTGTATTCAGATCGAGCTTGGAAAAATTAAAATTTGAGTTTGAATTCGATTGAATATAAAGCAAGGTTTACAGTTTTCAGTTATGAATGAAATCTATTCAAATATATAGATCCTAAATATTAACATAATCTTATTAAGAGTTGGTTTATATCGGTAATCTAAATTGGTATTAGACGATTTTGTAATGTTTGAAGAATGTTAGGCATTTCTTTTCTTAAGATGTTCATTGTGACTTAATTTCGAAAATATTCCTGAGCGTTTACGTGAAAGTAGTCCAAAAAGCAACAAAATAAGAAAAATGACGCTTTATTCCACGAATATTTCAGAAAAACACGTAACGCAGGTAACGAAATTAAACAACACTTTTATAAATTAATAACACAAGCAGACAGCAGATCACTAATAAATATTAGTAACAACTTTTTGAATAGTATTCAGTGTCTGTCAGCTCACCAGCTTGCATTACGGGCAAAACTCCGAAGAAAGATTGATTCACTCGTTTGAGCTCCTCGGTATTTATAGCTTTTCAGACAGGACAAGACGTCGCATAGAATTCTCTCGAAGATTTTCGATATCTCTGTTCCTAGTAGAGATAGGGCCATAATTCTTGTATTTTCTAGAAGTTTCATTTTGTCGCCAAAGGCGCGAAATTTGTCTTCAAAATGGTCGCAAAGGCACTTCCTTGGCTTGAACTCCAGTAAAAACTTCTTTAAAACTCTGTTTCCTGCCATAAGACTAACACAGCAAGGAAACAGTATTTAAGATTGATAACAATATTTTATTTTTTAGTCTTTCGCATGTTTCATAATTTATTATTATGAATATTATGGAGTCTTGAAATTATTTTTCTCGACTTGAATTTTTTCCCTCGATTTCACTACCAGATGCGACACACATTCGGGATAAAAAAAATTAATTAAAATTAACTTATAACTGTGTTCTGAAAATATTAAAATATTGTATTGCCATTCGGAACATTCTCTTGTACAAGCTCTCAGAAGAAGATTACAAAATTTTGTCTCCGCATATGTGAAAAAAATCAAGTTAAATAAAACCATGCATTAAAATAATAAGATAAAAGAAAGAAAAATAAAACAACATGAGAAAAAATCTACCGCAAAATAAACAGTCAAACTACTATTCAAACGAATTTTATTAAAAAATGACTTATTTCAAAGGATGTATATTTTTAATCGTTATACGAATTTTAAGCAATATTTGAATGTGACATATAAATTTCCTTCTCAAATTTTATGCATCCATGTTCAGACTGTAATATAATACTAGTTTCGGTTGTACGTTTAGATCATCTAGGACTGTTCATTATTTCAGAGATGATTCATTCTTCTATAGTTCATCATTATCATAATATTGATGTATTTGAATATCGGTTATCAAATAAATAATTGAAATTAGCTTATAATCGGTATAGGTTGCAAAATACTTAATTTTCAGAATGTTCGGACCAGTGGGGTTGTCGCAAATCAAGGAGTATCGGAACGCTCTGAGCTGAATGAAATTGTTGGAGGACAAAATGTAGAGGGTGATGGGGGGTAAATAGATGTAGACATCTTAGTAAAATTTCTTTACATTTGAAATATATAATTATTTTATCTCGGAATTGAAATAATGAAACGTCATTACTTTATAGTTAATATTCTATTTTTGATCTAACATAATGCGTTCTGTAATTCATAGCATGGATATGATGAAAATGTAAAGAATAATTTAAAACTTCGCTTTGATTTCAAGTTATATTAAAATTAAGTAATGTAAAAGTAAAGTCATGACATTGATAAGTAAGATATTACATTACATTACACCACCTTCATCCCCGTGTTTAGAGCCATTTGGCTTTTTTCCGGTTTGGATGGATGGAGGTGAATTTTATTTTTTTAAGAAAAGGCAAAAACAAAACAAAAATCAGGTACAAAAACAAATAATAATGATAAAGAAACATACACTGGACAGAACAGAATAGAAAACAAAACGAAATAGAAAAAAATAAAAATACGTAGAGGAAAAAAAAAAGACATAAGTAGCCGGAAGTATGTGTCAGTCTGGGTTTATGAGTGCTCAATTATTATCTTCTACAATGAGAATATTCTAATCACATATGAAACGCATTAGGAGTCGAAGTCGGGTTCTTGATAATTTATTCGTGAGAATGCTTTTCAACCACTGTAATTGAAGTGACACCGTAGGAGTTTGGAGATGCCAGGAGAGGGTAAACCGACATTTTGTGGCATAGTGCATTGGATCTCCTTTTTCTCCGCACGAGCAGTTGTCATGTGTTCGAAGATTGAAGCGATGAAGATGATAAGTAAGATAGAAAACATTATGAGTTCGTAACATAAAATACAATCTAAGCATAAAATACAATTAAATGTTTCAAACCATAATGCTTTTACCCCTTCCCACCTCAACTCTCCAGAGGTTTCTTACTTTTTTCAATTAATGAGGTATCTTGCAGTTTTCTTCTTCTCTATTTCTCGCCAAAAAAAAGCAGTGCCGTAACTCCGTTCCGTTGTGGCTCCAATACATCCCTGGTTTGGACCTTAAGTGACATACAGAATTTTGGGGGGTCTTAAAATTTACAGATAAGGGCTCAAAACCAGCTGGTCCATACGTAGTTTAGTTTAGTTAGATTAGCATCCACTTTTTGAAGATAATCGGTGGCGATTTTGGGGCGGACCTTGTAATTTTGAGCCATGGTCAGTTGAAGGGAGGAAAGGATGGTATCATTTGTCGAAACTTACAGACCACACCTACTCACTTAAAGTGCTCCAGGGCATTATACACGACGAAAGATCCGAATAATGGTGTCTGGAAATCTCGAGATTCTGCCACTAGGCAACCGCAGGCGCTGGTTCATAGGCAAAAACCAATGCACGAGAGCCAATTAAAATGAAGCAGAAATGAAATGGGGAAAATGAAACGTAACGGCCGTATCTGTCACACCCTTCCGAAGGTTAAAAAAAATCTATTGTCCAGTAATTGAAATCGTGCCTTATAGTTGGTTAGTTATGCTGCTAAGATTTTTCAAAGAGGTATTAAATGTGCAATGATTTTAAACGTTTCTTCCTACTAATGATTTTCTTTCCTGTTTGCAGGCTGTCGCGTGCAGTATGATCGGTGCTTCAGGAAGCCGCCACCTGAACAGGAACCGGCGAGGATCTTCCCCCAACGTGTCTCCCCACCTGTTGCACCTGAACCGCAACGCCCAGACCCTCTCGACCCAGCACGAGGATGAAGAAGGGATGCTGATGCCCGAGCTACCCCCTGGGGTGCGGCTGAGCCGACGCAGGGCAGTGGACACTTCCGACCACAAAACATGCGCGCTGCTCCACACACGTCTCAAGGGGCTCAAGCTTGGGGATGTGGCGTGAGTACAACAATCATTTTCTTAAGCCGGCCATTCAGAGCGCTCCACGCAATGCAAATCCACCCGCTAACTGTCACTTTGATCCCCTACTCCCACCTTCTCCGATTTCCTCGTTGAATTACTCGCACCAAGTATCCTCTCCACACACACATATTTACTCCCACCGGTGTTGATTAATGGCCCTACAGTCCAAATGGAGAGGTGGACATCGGGACTGGTTGGATATCCAACCTTCCGATCCACACCACGCCAATTCTGACAGAATTTTCACATTGACGACCGGTTGTGGCATGGGGCGGACGAATTTTTCGCGGCGTGGCAAGGTCGTGAATGCCCAGCCTTAGTCTGTTATAAGCGAAATTCCTATCAACTCTACAGTGTTGTAGAGATAGTGTGGGGGTCAATGGATGTCCCGGCGCTAGTCTTAGGCGGATTCGTGCCAACAAAAAGTTTGGTGGGTTAATGTTATTTTAGAAAGCCAATATGTCATTTTAGAAAGCCAATATGTCATTTTAGAAAGCCAACTGCCATGCTTTGACACCATTTATATTCGTCAAGGCATTGAAAATGACTGAGAGCAAAATAATAATATTATTATGCCCCGGGAACCACTAGCCCCCGCTACACCACTGGAGCTCTTGAAATCAGTTTGGAAGAATATGAGATAATCTTTGTAATGTGAAGTTAGAAAGCAGATATTATTGGAGAACTGTATTTATTCCTCGCAAAACGAACAAATCATTATTCCCTTTCAGTATTTACAAGCTTTATAAACAGCCTCTAAATATACTTTATCATAATCTAAAATATCCTTAAAAAATATTATAAGTATCCCATATTTTAAACCTTTTATTCTAAATACATCCGTGAAGGTAGTAATTCCTAATTCCAGAATATCTATCTCCAAAAGCAAATAATACTCGTGTTCCAAATATATCCCATGTTATTTTATAAAACACCAACGGGCATCCATAGGATTGTCTTCTTACTATTCTGTATCTCGGAGTTATAAGACTTTATATCCATTTTTTAATGAAACAGCATAACTACACGCTTATAGATATATTTTTTCCCTTTACCCAGATTTTTAGGATGTTATGTCCTTCATTAATTATTTGGAAAGTGTTACAAGCTTTGATAAGGAAAACAAATCCACTTTGGTAATGCAAATCAAATCGGCTCCAACTTCCCTCCTGTAAAATTTGATAAAATCGACATCCCTATTGCCATAAGTTGAAATACAATATTGCTACATAACTTTACTATATTGTGAGGTAGTTAGAATATCCAACATCGTGGAGTATTCGTACAATATCTTGTGCTAATAGGGATAGTGTCCCATATCTCCGAAGTACAGATATACCCCACACCTTCGAAAGGGCTTAAATCTCCTTCCAAATCTGAATAAACAGATGTCGAGCGTTAGTAAACTCTTTTTGCTTTGCAGTCACTTAATTTGACGGGGATTTCAGCCTTCTATTATTATTCATCTATATTCCTCGGTTACACTAATGCCACCATCCATTTCGAACAACGGGACAAACATTTTCAGACTATAAGTTCTAAAAGGGGATATGATTTCTGCAGGATAATAAGGAAATCTCTTGGTCAGTAGAGAAATCATTCCTGGCACTTACCTGAGCAGATCATTCACGGCTCTTCCAAAATGGAATTTTTGGAACACGGGGAAAGAAGAACCTATCGTCAAGGTCGAAAACCTGTCAAATTTGGAGCAAATTGTTCGAAATGGTGGAATTCGAAAGAATTTAAAATCCAAAACTGAATCCGCAGATTCCAATTTGAGACCACGATGTGAGGGTAGCGGCAAAACAAAGGATCTGCCAACATTGGCACCTAGCGCCGAGGCTAGAAATGAAACTCGAAATCCTCCGCATGGGGAAAGAGAGTCTGGGTGGCAGGAATTCTGCGACTTTGAACTTTGTCTCAAAACAAACTTTGGAACATCCGTGAATGCTGTGCCTAATTTTTCGACTAAAATGGGTGAAAAAATCCCCAGTTTTAGGACACATGGCATAG
Source organism: Araneus ventricosus (assembly GCA_013235015.1). Lineage (NCBI taxonomy): Eukaryota > Metazoa > Arthropoda > Arachnida > Araneae > Araneidae > Araneus > Araneus ventricosus. Next base: position 161,778 of record BGPR01002248.1, on the reverse strand, counting down.
CCAGCCTTCTCGTGAATTCCCAGCTTGAGGCCTTTGCCTCAAATCCACTTCTCGATTCATATAGTTCGAATTAGTCAGTATGTTTGAAACACGAAATTTGTTCTGGAAATTTCGTTACGTTTATTCTTAATTTTAAGTTCTCAGCGAAAGTGGTCAAAAATATGCGTAAGTCATATTGTAAAAATATGATAAATGCTCATAAGCCAAGGAAATCAGTTACAGAGTGAAAAGAGACAGAAATTTCATGTCAAAATACATCACTTTTGCAACTACGAAGTATGCAAACATACTCAGCGGAACACTTGTGCTTCCCCAATTATTAATATATTTGATGTTATATCAACTCACTATTCATTCTGCTAGAGTATTTCATTGAGACGTGTAAAGATTCCTATGTTGCGAGGCACAGGCAGTCGAGCGATGACACGCACCTTGTTAACATCGTAATACTCGACTTCCAGTATTGTTTATTTCGACGCACGCAACACATTAATCAGTGCAAAAATGAAACATTACGGAGAGTAAAGAATTCAGTTAGTGTTGTGTATGTTATGTCAGAAGGTGTTCACGTCGAAGATCCTGTGGTGGTGGGTGTAGGTTGAAGATATCCAGAAGTAGCGGTTTATAATTAGAGAACCTTACATTGCTAATTTACGATAGTGCTGCTCGGTGTCGATGAGGATTGGTTACCACCACCGATAATACCTTTTTGACGGGTCGAAGACCTATAATCTCCATTCCATAGCTGTGCTGTAAGAAAAAGTGACATAACACAATAACACTAACTTAATGACACTGTACCAAGTGAGATTAGTGAAAGGGGGAGAGTGAGAAAAAAAGGAATAGAATAAAAATAAAATAAATAGTTAAATAAAAATAAGAAAATAAGAAATATAGTTAAGTAAAATAGTTAAGATAAAATAAAAGAATTAAATTGTATAATAAAAATAAAAGCGTGAGAATGTTTAAGTTCTGAATAAGAATTTTTAAATAAAAAGAGCAAAACGAGAAGTTTATGCAGAGATCAAAGTTGCATTAGTAGGTGGAACACATTCGCTCTGTCAGTCTGGAGAGGTAAACAGCGTCCAAGGCCAGGGAACAAGGGTTGCCAGAAAATCTGCAGTCAGCTGGTCCGATCAACTGATGAAAAAAAGGATTGCTGAAAGTTTTCTAAAAATTTCGCTATGCACACATTTCGACAACAGCTTTCGGTTCCTTTTCGCAGCACACACACGCTGACCGCCAGTCAACATGTGCAGGGTGTCCCAGAACTGCACGTACACGAGGTAGAGAACATTGTTAGCAATCATAATTATATAGGAAAGCGTGGTCGGAAATATATAGGTGGCGCTGTATGCGACCTTCCTAGGTCGGCATGTGCGAGTTCCTCATTGTAGGCTTCAACCGAGTGCTGCCAACATGAACGCCAAGTTGACCGATATTCACTTCATGTATAACCTAGCTAATGGAAATGGGAACGCTGCTATATGACTGTATCGGGAAAGATTTCCAGAGAGGTACGTCTCAAATCACCAAATGTTCCCTCATGTGCATCAGAGCCCGAATAAACACGAATCCTTCACAGTACCAATTCAGGATATCTGTTGTTTGGATATTAATAGATTTTGCCTTGTAGTCCCTTCACATGCCCCCCCCCAGATCACCTGACTTATCTCCTCTTGATTTTTTTTCTCGGGTTGCATGAAGGTTGTTGTGAATGAAACTATAGTAGATTCTAACATGTACCTGGTGGCACGAAGCACCATTGCTGCTGCTACGATCAGCAAAAAATCCGGTATCTTTCAGAATGTTTGGCGATTCATGTAGCATAGATACCATACGTACATTAGTGCCATTGGCCGACATTTTAGCCACCTTCAGTGACTCTAGTAACTATTATTGTTCTCCTTTTGGGGGTAATAAAGCGTTTTACATTATTTTCTGTGTTCTGCCCTTCCTGTGTTTTTAAGTCTCTCTATCACTTGAGGGTGGTATTACCGACCATGTATACCTATGTGATTATGATTCCTAACGATGTTCTCTACCTCCCCTCCAAGTTTATAGGTGGAGTTCTGGGACACCCTGTGGACACCACTGTTTGGCCTCCCAGTTTTCCTATTCTTACATTCTATTTAAAGGGACATAGGACCAATGAAGTTCTCGATATTTTAGATTTTTTTATGATTTCATTTGAAAGCTTAAATTATTCCGAGCATTTTAGGGTATTACACATGTGTGTAGTTTAAGTAGTTTAGAAGGCATAATCAGAAACCATCTCAATACATGCAGATTTTTGGTAAATGAATTTTTAATTTAAATGCTCATATCTCGAAACTACTTTTCTGTGATTGCGTCCAGGATTTAACCCTCTGATTCCTAAGACCTTTGGAAAAGAGGGACCTCAAAATACGGAACGTCCGAGTTCTTCTTTCAAAGATAAGGGAAATCCCCCTGCTCTCCTCAAAAACCACAATGACAGCTGGCACTGTGCGAATTCTAAGAAACCCCTCCTTTTCCTCCAGCCCATATATGGGCGAGACACTCTAACGAAGAAATTGCGCACAGCGGGTGAGAAATCAATCACACTTAACGAAAGGGAGTGGAAATTTCACGGCAATATTCGGACGTTTCGGGCGGCCATCGTCTTTTGCTTAAAGAGACGTTTCGGCCGTTCCCGTATCGATAGAGTTAAAAAAATTTCCTCATATCAATAAGAAATTCTCTAGGTATGTTTATACAAACACAATGAAGAAAATCATGCAAAATCAAAGCATTATGTGTTATGATTCTTTTTCATTGTTTGATATCTTACTTATAAGTTTTAAGAAAAAAGTACTATAGTATTTTAACAACATAAAAAGTAATTAAAACATATTTCAATATTTATAATATTTCAGGATTTTCAAGTCGTGTTATTTTGGAGGGAATATTCATAATATTTGTTTGCACGAGTTGCTTAGTTTTTTGAAACTCCAGCGCGCAAGCGAAATCATGTACTACAACTTTGACAAAATTGGTTTGCTTCATATATACATTTTCAGCGATTAAAATTATTACACCGACTTTTAAATTCATATTTGGGAAGGAACCTGCCTTATGTAACTTTGTGAAAAAAGTGAAAAAAAGCTATTGATCCTTTAAGTATTTGTTGCGTTAAAAATAGTCGCACTTTCACCACTTTAAAGTTGATTTTTCGTTAAGGGTTCTATAGCCCCTTAAATCACTGTTTAATTAAATTTTTTTAAATCAATAAATAAAGAGGGTAATCTGAATGTGTTTGAAGTTCAGTGTAGGCACTATCAAATAGTTACGAAGCTATTAAGATTTTTTAAACATAGAAATGAATAGGATTGTATCGGGACCAAGGCAAAACAATGCACTAAACACGTTTCACTGTATTACACTGTCACTACACAAAGGCTAGTTAGTTTGGTTATATTAATGTCCCGTCTTGTAGCAACACGAGGGCTATTTTGGGACTGACCTAATAATTTGGAATCGCAGTCAGATAACGAGGATGACATCGGCGCTGGTACCCCCCTCCATATTTCCTCACCACACCAGCGGAAGGGCGTTTGAGTCACGACTCAGATTTAATGAGTACACATAAATACATACACGGCTAATCTTTAGTTGAATCGGACTGCGATCTGGAACCCAGAAGCCCCGAATCTGTGAATTTCCTACTAAGCCATAACGGGCCCAAAATAGGTATAAAAACACATACCTTAAGCATATGTATAAAGGGTGAGTTTGACCTGTTCTGCCAAACGAAAGAGGGTAATAGAAGAGGCCATGGGGACCATAAAACACTATAGCAACCCTGTTCCATCTCTAATCGTTTGAAAGTTATGGCGGATAAAATGATTTTGCTAAAAATCGTGAAAAAATCCAAATTTAAAAAGTTGTGGACAGATCTACACGCAAAGTAAGGACATATTCTGAAAGAACAGTGAAAATCCTTTAAGATGATACCATTTTCATCAAAATGCCTGGATTTAAAGCCGGATTACAAGCGCCGAAATGCAAGATCGAATTGTAGCCAAAATATTTAATATTGAATACGGCAAACACCGTTCAAGTTAAAATCTGTCAAATTTACCAAAAACTTCTCCATTCTATCAGCTTTCGAATGAGCCTAATATGAACCATATCAGTGTTTTATTTCAGGAGAAATTTAGTCTTTCATTGGCAATACATCACTGAAATCGGTGTTCATCGAAATAGACATTCGAATTGTCGCCAAAATCTGTCAAATTTACAAATTATTTTCCAATCGGATATGCTTACCATTCGGATATGCAGATGTGTTCCAACCTATTTGCATATAAGAAAGAGTTCATAGTGGCAGGGTCGGATTTAGCATTTAAGCTGCTCCGTGCAAAAGTTAAAAATTGCGCCCCTATGGAACTAAAATGTAAACATTCTAAAAAAAGTATGGGGCCTTTTCTATATTTTTTAGCGAACGTCCAAAAACAAGTGTTTGGTAATTGACACAAATACTTATAATAACTTTTCACGTAAATTACTTCGTTTAAAAAAAGTCAATTAGCAGGAGTATAGTTCAGGCGAATTTTTTTACGAACTTTTAGTTCAGAGAAATTTCTAATTAATTCAGAAATATCTAAACTGTTACTCAGTTCATACTCAAGTCCTATATAGCGAGGTCTGAAAATCTTGTTTGAGATGTTGTTCGCAAATAGTTCTTGATTATTTTTAGTTTGGAGAAACTACGCTCCCTGGATGCAACACTTATTGGAAAAGTTAGTGAAATTAATAGAGCAAGCAATGCTCAAGTTTGGAGCAGAATTCATTTTTGTTATCAATTTCAAAACTTCCAAAATTGGTAAATATTTTTCTTATTGAGAACAAATCACTGATATTTCATCACAAAGTTCCAGGCTGTTTATATCCGATGATTCTCCATCTGTTAAAATGGTTTCCAAATCCTTGCATTTGGCCAAAATTACAGAGGAACTAGCATTTTTAGTTCATATGTATGATATAAAAAAAGGAATTAACTGTTGTGCAGTTGAGAAAATCTTTGTTCTAAAGAATTGATTGCAGCGTCAACCAGGGAGTAACAGAATTGAATTTCGTATTTTTCCTGTGCATCGATTATGGTATCATCCTGATTTTCATAATCAAATTATCGAACTCGATGTTTAGGTATTTATTCAAAATTTTTATCTGCATCTACTTCGGATACCATTTCTCCAGAATCGACAAGGATGACATTAAAGTGATTATCTTATCTCAGAATTCTAAGAAAAAAGAAAAGAATTTATACATAGATTACTGAAGTAGTGCCTTCAAAGTTTTGTGGTCATTAGTACATTAAATTAGATTGTTTTATTCTTTTACAGAATTTTTTCAGAAAATTTTCTAATGAATTCAGAAACTCCGTTGCGAATTTTTTTCTCATTTTGTTTTGACAATTTTGCGCCCCTCGATTTTTTTACTCCGTGCTGGGGCACGCACTAACGGAGTGCTCGTCCAGCCCTGATAGTGGCGGATTTGCATACATTGCATTTCTACACGCTTGGCGACTTTTTGTCGAATGTCTATTTCGATGAACACCGATTTCAGTGATGTATTGCCAACGAAAGACAAAATTTCTCCTGAAATAAAACACTGATATGGTTTATAGTAGGCTCATTCGAAAGCTGATAGAATGGAGAAGTTTTTGGTAAATTTGATAGATTTTAACTTGAACGGTGTTTGCCGCATTCAGTATTAAAAATTTTGGCGACAATTCGATCTTGCATTTCTCCAACGTTTCGGCTCTTGTAACTCGGCTTTAAATCCAGGTATTTTGATGAAAATGGTGTCATCTTAAAGGATTTTAACTGGTATTTCAGAACATGTCCTTACTTTGCGTGTAGATTTGTCCAAAATTTTTTAAATTTGGATTTTTTCACGATTTTGAGCAAAATCATTGTATCCGCCATAACTTGCAAACGGTTAGAGATGGGACAGGGTTGCTATAGTGTTTTATGATCCCCATGGGTTCTTCTATCACCCTCTTTCGTTTGGCAGAATAGGTCAAACTCACTCTGTATATAACATTAAGAACCATTTTATAATCCTTTTTAAAGCACATTAAAGTATTTTACCGAATAAAAGAAAGCATAATATTCGAAAATAATACACTTCTTGGTTTGAAACGTGCACTTATTGAGCGCAATATGATATTTTCTAAGCCTAAAACTTTCACTTGACTTTTTAAAATAATTCTCTGTAGTAATAAAATTATATCAAAATATGTTTGTAATTTTATCACTAACTGTTCGGCGTTGGTATCAGTTAAAAAAATTCTTATTTCTCTGAAGAACGTATTGGTTAAAATAGATTTTTAGTAAAACTATTCAGTAAATTTTTACTGTTAGTACTAAATTTTAAGCAGCGAAAGTGTGACAAAAATAATAATATGAAATATTTTTAACCTGTGGCATATTTTATGACCAAAACACACTTCTTCAGAAAAATTAGAATATTTGAGTGGGAAAAGTGTACCGTTTAGCATATTCCGTAAGAAAAATTCATCTTTTCAGAAACGTTTAAGGATTTTCAGATGTTTAGGTAATCGCAAATGACAAGAATGTGTATGGATATCGTGTTTAAAATATACGAACATTTCAGAAGCATGTTTAATTTTTCTTTTACTATAGATAATTAAATACAAATTAGGCGAACTGCCAAGTAATGGTCAAACCTCCCTTGAATTTAAATTGCCAACAGCCACACGCAGTTCGTTAAAAGTCTTTTTTGTAGACAAAAAAGAAGTACTTTTATTAACACTGCATACTGATGAACTTTCTCATGAATTATTGAAAAATGTTTGAGACGAAAATTTTGTCCTTTCACTCAGGAATGTTTCTTTAAAAATTGTAAAGCAGTGCCGAATACAGTGAAATCTCATTAGTATGTCGCTTATCAATTCGTCTTTCACATAAATACATAATTTTGCCTTGATTTCGATTCATTCCTATTCATTTCAGTATTAAGAAAATCTTTATAATGTTATTGGTATTCTATAATGCATCGTTCTTCCGTTGTTTAGTTCATATAAGAATTATTTCAAGTAATGAGATCTTAGATAAGTTGATTTTTAGGGAATGTGATGATTAAGGAGAGTATTGATAATTAGGGAGCATGGAAATTTATATTTAGGAAAAAAATTAATGATTCGACAATATATATAGTACATCACTACATAGGTAGATGGCGCCACTTTTTAGAAATAGATTACATCTTTAATTTTAAGAATTGCATCATATTATTTAAAGTATATTCTTATACTAAAATAAGTTATTATAATGATTTTTAAAAATTAAATTTATAGTTTAATTTATTAATGATGTTTTTGTATAGTATATATAACATATTTTAGTTATAATATTTTCACTATAAATGCGGAACTGTAATTGTATATAGCTATTGGCTTTATAATTGCCATGAATTTGAATTAATAAGCATTTAATTATTTTCTAGTTCTTTTCTTGAAATATTTTGGAGATTTACTCCTATACTTTTTGCTTTTTTCCAACAACTGGCCTTCGCAGAAGGTTGGTGCCTCTAAAATTCGAATTTAATGCGACATAATCGATTCCTAAGATGGATTGGCATTTGATTGTTGGAATTCCAAATCTGGATTGTATTTTCCTTAGTAATAGTTTATAATCTAATTACCTTTCTGTATTTCATTGTATGATTATTAATTAGGGAATGTTATTTTATATTTAATTTTAATTATTGGTTTAATAGGTGTATATACTTAAATGTTATTTGAGTTTTAATATATATATATTGTCGAATTATTATTTTTTTCTAAATATAAAAGTTAAATAATTAGTTTCCTATATATATATATATATATATATATATATATATGAGCATTTTCTGTTGTGCCCTCGAATGTCTTCGTTTCTATATTTCAAATCGAATTTTATTTATTTTCGGACGCCTGATTTACGCTTTCCTTCAGTCAGTTTTATTATGAATCGACTTGATTTGATTGAGATATTTTGATGCATCTATTTTAGAAAATCATAAATATACATTTCTAACAAAAAAATAAAACAGTACTTATATAAGTTCTATTACCAATTTTTTTAATGAGAAAATTTCCAATGTTGCTTCCTTCACACTCATTCCAAGATTTTATTTCACGTATTCCGATTATTGAGTTGTTACATACATAATGAATTTATTGCATACTGACGCTACAGTCACACGACAAAAGCATCTAGCGTCTAATATGTTGTCTGACCCTATGTTATAACGTTTTATTTCTACCAGAAGTGTATGCAGTGGATTCCAAAATAAAATAGCGGGCAACTTCGATCACGTGAGCACGAATTGACTTCAATAAAATAAAAATGACTCTTTGTGAGTTGAGCATCGTTTAATGTTGAATTGAAATGGAATTTGGGTAATTTTTTATACGAAATTTAACAACTAAAACAGTTTTCCCAAAAAATCATAAACTGAAAAAAGAAAAAAGATTTACTTAGAGGCAAAACTTAAATATGGGTTAAATATTTAAATTCTTGACATTCATAAAAATTATGTTCCTACTAATATTGCAAAATAACTTTTTCCACGTATAAGATTTATTTAAAACTGTATATGTGTTTCTCGTTTTACATGTTATTATCATTTTGCTATTAATCTTCTTTTATAAACTCAAAACTTGTCAGTTATTTTAATTCAGTACACTCGGTATTCGAAAGATTCTCGAACCACTAGTAAGCCATTTGGAGAACCGTTCGAACCAACCAAGAACCATGGGTAGGGAGCAAACCCACTTCGAATCATCAATCAATGTCAGTCACCAATAGAGGGATGGGGGGGGGGGGGGTCGGAAGCGTTTTGGAATACCCTTTGCTGGTTCGAACGATGCTAGCAGGGAACGACAAACTACATTCAAACACGACCCAAAGTGATCTGCGAATTCCTTTGTGTTCGTCAAAAAACGGACAAGGTTTGGTTCTTGGCGACCAAAACGCCCCGTCCACACCCACGAAATAAATGCTTGCGAGGAGTTGGCCAATTGTTCGGTTAATATTTTGAAATTAAATGCTAACATAACAAATATTTTCAAAAACTCAGTGAATATTAAGATTTTTGATATTTTTCACCGAAAGCTTCTCTTCTTTTTTTAAGAGGCATTTCATTTGAGAATTCAATAATAAAATTAAACCGCAAAATTTTATTGAAAAAAATTCCACTTCCCATACCTATAAAAAATTTACAAAACTCCAAATCGCTCACGAAACTGCAATCATTTTGAGAAATTTCCTTTTACTTCAATCTGGGAAATGCTTCGGTTCCCATAAACGGGATTTCAGGATATGAAAATTTCCGAATCCCGAATTTATTCAGCGCCACGAACTACCGCCATTGAGCAAACGATTCTCGCATTTCGCACCAAGATTTCGCACTCGCTAAGTGGCATCGATTTCTGTCTTCGGGCGATGACAGCACGCGCTTATTCATATTTAAAACACTCACTTTAGCATGAAAAGGTGCCCCCGGCCAAAGATCTGCGCAGAGCGGGGCATAAATTACCGTTACTCTTATAAAGTCGATGCAAAGATCTCTTTCAAGACTCTGCTCGCGTACACAAATATGGAATTCATCAGGTTAATTAAATGTGAAGTGAGAAGACCAGCATTCTAATGGAATTCCCACTTTGGGTATTTAAGATGAACATTTTTGATCGCGATTCATATTTTGCTGCGGTGATTGTTACTGAAGAAGAATTGGAAGAATGGCCACATTGAGGGAATGCAAAGTTTAAAGTTAATCAGGAAATTTATTTGCTATGTTGGAAAGCGTTCATCTAGGGCATATGTTTTAATTTTAGTGGATGAATAGTGAAATAGTGCCATGTAATGCCTTTACAATTCATGCGATTCGAGTAGAGTTACTTTATTTGCATAGGTTAAGAATTTCAAATTGTACCTTGTTTTGTTAGGTAGAACTATTACGTAGAATTACGAAAATATGAAGCAAAATTCTTTAAAAAACGCGCTTTTATTTGTATATTCAGCCTCTAAAAGGCCGAATAGGCTTTTTTCCATTTTTTATGTTTAGTTGGAAAGCAGATAATTTGTGATTGTAAATATCTATATTTAAGAAATTCGTTGAATAAAATATTCTTATTTCTACTAATATATTCTTTAATAATAATCTAAAATTTCAGAGGTTTGATTAAATATTATACCATTTGGTTTATTCACTTTAAAAACTAATTTATTATATCTGAAGGCTATTCGAATGGGAAATTTGGGTGCTTAGAGGATTCAAATTGAATGAAGTTTTTTTAATCAAAAATTTACAGGTCAAAGGAAAAAATGTAAAGGCCTGAGCCACTGATATAAATAATTTCAGTAAATTGAATTTTTAATCACATTCATAGTATATTTTAATTTAAAATGAATATTTAGAAATTTTCCTTCTTAGATTATTCATTATCTTTATTCCTTATCATATTGTTTTCAAAGCCTCCTGCTTTTGCGATTTTTCATTTGACCTTCAGATTTAAAATTAAAAATTGATTTTGTACCTTTTAGAACTCTAATGAACATAATTTCTTAAAAACTTTCATTATTATTTTTTTATTTTCCACATTTTAGTGTTTAATATATTTCATAATTCGTTGTTATATTTATTCTGGAATCTTAGAATCAATTTTTTTAAAATTAATCGTCAGATGGTGGCAAAATTTAATTAAATTTAATCTATTGAATGATTATCGAGTTACAAAAATATTAAGCTATTCCATTGTCGTCGGGAGCTGACAATTCTCTAAAATTTCAGAATTCTAGTTTATCAGGATGTGAGGGGAATAATCGAGTACAAAATTCCACATTTGCACGCATGAAAAGAATCAAATTAA
>BGPR01002248.1:132016-150862 GCA_013235015.1 Araneus ventricosus | reverse complement strand
TATCTCTAATTTTCTAATTAATCACAGTTCTTTAGAAGGTTATTTCCATTTGTGTGAAAAAAAGAACTATCTTATTTCCCGAAACCAAATAACTTGATTAAGTTGAGCTGGGTTAGCCTTCTTTGTAAATCGTATTAAAGCATTAACTTTTTTGCTCAGATCAATTTAACGATTGATTAAGCAACCTAATCTTTTAAGAATGTAGGTTAATAAAATGATTTTCGTCATTTTGAAAAAAGTTTTTGAAATTAATTTAATCCAATTTTTATATTTTTAAAACCAGATAGTGATCTCGATGAAAACTACGGAAAAAAATAAACACCTGTTTTATTTAAAATTTTATGAAAGATATATATATTTTTTCAGAAATCTTTAACATCAGTTATATGTTTAAATCAGCTTTTATTTTCTGGTGAAGCTTTGAAAACAATACCATTGTGAGCAAAAATACTTCTGAGTTTTTCCTAACTTGTTGGTTTCTTACTATTTTCCAATAATATAATCAAATAGGATAGTTTTCAACCTTCAGTGCCCAATCAATAATTGCTTGCATGTTTGCTTTTCAAAATTATTTAATGTATAATTACATTTTGATTTGAATTTGGAAAGTTCTTTATAAAGAAATTTTAATTAAACAATTAAGCTTTTAATAAACGTATTTTAATTTGAAAACTTTAAGGTTGTATTTGGAAGCTTAAAGATCATAATTAATTTTTTATTATTTTTCCCTTTTGAAAAGAAAAAGAAATAGTTCAGCATGGGTTTAAAAAAAATTATAAACTTTTATCTTGCTTACAATAAGCTCATCTTTATAAACAACAAAAATTAAAATTATTTTTTCCTCTATGCCTTACATTGATGCAAGTAGATTCATACAGCAACTATTGAAAAAAAAATGTTCAGCTCAGGATTACACATCCAATTCTTTTTATCTTGAATAATTTGGATAAATATTAATTATTCAAAATAAATGTCATTGGAGATTATATGCATTACAATATATGCGTGAAGATTTATTTTTCCTCGAAATTCGTGCAATCATTAAAAATATTTTTAATGCGAATGTTTACTTAGAGGTAAAGAATTATCTCTGCTTCTTTTCTCATAATGCTGTTACAGATTTTCTCAGTTCAAAATTGCTAAAGGAACAGATTTGATTGATTTAGCTTATCGTATTCATATTACGAATTCAATTTTACGCCATGAACTACTACAGATGAATCTCACAAATTTCTCTCGCAGTCAGATGACAAGGATGGTAGATGAACTACCATGCACTCTACAGATATTCCCATCAATGTAAATATGTTTGTCGAAGTTTATTATAGAACATCGCTCCACGTACAAGAATCTTCGATATTATCTTCAAGAAACTTTGGAACAGAGAGTCGAACACGCCATCTTTCAATCAGGACAGTCAAATACCTTACCAGAACGCAGGAACGAATATTCAGTTTAACGAAAATTAATAAATCCTTTGAGATATTAATGAATTTGTAAAAATCGTCAGCGCATCATTTCGAATACTTGCTGATTTCTTCAAAAAATATTATAAGGAAAAAAAATGAAGCAATATAGATTCTGGTTAGATAATAGAACCAATAAGGAATGTATTAAATTAATATGACATTAATATTCTGTATGAATACATTAATGCAGATCGATATTTATTCTATTACTAGCTGAGATTCCCGGTGTTACTCGGGATGGAAAAGATAATTTATTAATAAAAATTCAACTATTTAATTAATCGTCACGAAACCTTCACTAAAGCCTTCATATGATAAAAATTTGAAATAGTTTGGATATTTGTGAGTAATATTTGAAATACTTATAAAATATAGCATAAAACACGCAAGAATTATCACATATCAAATGTGAACGCCATATGCGAAAAAGTGAAAAAATATAGTTAATGTTAGCATTCAATGAAATATCAACACGCTGGTAAATAAATGCATTTGAAAAGTATGCATATATAATATTTTTAATATAAATACAATTTAATATAAAATATTGCAATACACAAAATCATCTTAATGATCTGTAATTTTATTTTTAATTAAAATGAATATCAATTACATCATACGAATTTTAAGAATTCTTTCTCATGAGTTATTAATAAATTTGAAAGGATGATACAAACTCAATTAAACCTTGTAAGTCGCAACTTAGCCGCGAATGAATAAAATGACTTAAAATATCCAAAATATTTTCATTCAACGGGAATCGCAACACTGAAGATAAAACAATCTTTTCTATAGATGTATACATAGTTTTTATTTCATGCAATACTAACTGTTTGGTTAGTTGTCGCGAAACCTTCACTAAAGTTTTCACAAGCTTCACAGCGTTTGCGAGGAAAATGTGAAGAATAACTTGTACATTTCCGATTTCTCTAGCAAACAATCATGTATTTCACTTTTATTTAGAAAGTTGATGATACTGAATGAGATTTATTTTATTATGAGATTTTTATAATATTACTAGCCGCCTTCAGCGACCAGCTTGTTCGCCGGGAATATAATTTCATATTATTCCCTTTTTCATAATTTGATATCCATGGTTCCCTTAACAAAGTAATTTTAAATTTCAAATTGTGATAGGCATTTAACCCGTGTTCCTTTAGCAGCTTTGTACGTGTTATTTTTATTGTCTACATGAAATTCCCTAAAAGATTTCAAGAAACTGTCCGCTCCATGTAACATCTAATTGTAATTTTTCGGCGCTATCTTCACTTTCTTATTCCTCATACAAAATTTGCATTTGATTTCACCATTGAAATGGCTTAGGGCATATGCCGATAAAAAGAATTAAAACATAGCAACCATAATAATTCAGCTTAATGGATACATTTCATAATATATTTACTATCTTAGAGGAATTTACAGATATCCAGAAAAATTGGAGAAATAAATAAAACGAAAGAAAATATATTAGGATATTGCCTTTGATTTCCACAATGTTCAAGAAAACACACAAATAAATATTAGTTTTAACAATGAAAACGGTTTTCAATTTCATTGCGACAATGAAAAGTATTGTTGTAAATTATGCCTAAAAATATTTTTAAAAATTTATTAAAATTAGACAAAAAATTGTTCAGAAGCTTAATATTAATGAAAAGGTTTTTTTTTTGAATTTTTAGATGATGTAAAAATTATTTTTGTGCTGTAATATTTTCGGAAGTTATCAAGGGAAAACGTCAAAATTCCGCTTAATGTTTAATTAATTTAAAATCTAATTAAGTTTATTGTAAATTATGCTTACAAATATTATTAAAAATTTATTTAAATTAGACAAAAAAATTATACAGAAACTTAATTAGTACTATTGAAAAGATAATTTTTTTCCAATTTTCAGATGGGGTAAAAATCATTTTTGTGCTGTAATATTTTCGGAAGTTGTCAAGGAAAAAGTCAAAATTTCGCTTAATTTTTAATTAATTTAAATTCTAATTAAAGTTTGAAAAAACGGCTCCCAAGTGCACACTCCTACCCTCCAAAGTATATTTGTGCCAAATTTCCTAGCTCTAGGTTCAGTTGTATGCCCTGTAGAGCGCCAACATTCCGCATCTTTTCCTTTATTATTTGTAGCGATTAACTTTGAGATCTATAAGTAGGGTTTCCATACGTCTCGTATATACGGGACTTCACTGTATTTCAATAATTAGTTCCGTATTGCTACTTGTCCCATTTTCTCCCTTATGTTGATCAGAAATCATGTCTAATAAAGTTATGCGAATACGTATTTGCCATTCCAGTCCCCAATGCAAATGTAGAGAGAATATTTTCCCTAATATCAACTCAATGGTGGGACGAAAGAAACAGACTGTCAGTGGAAACAATAGAAGCAAGTTTGATTTGTCATTATAATTTTAAAATGACTCGCGCTCAATTTTATAATTATGTGAAAGAAGTAAATGATATTTGACTGGGCTCAAAAGGTTTAGCCTTGCATCTTTTTTATTATTCTACGTGTGCATTTTATTAGATGGCTTAAACTTTATTAATTTTTATCAGAGTAAGATAAACCATTACCTACCCGCTTTTTCCATTTTTGAAAAATTTATTTAGCACTTAAACGTCCCATATCAATGCTTGGAAATTCTGACAAACATATCTATAGGTGAACATGAAGAACTCTTCCGCAACAACTTCAACATTTGAAGTGTCTTCTTCAGTTCAGTACCACTCATCTCAAATGTTAGCACTCAAGACCAGTAGTCTCTCTTACAAGTAACGTTTTCATACTGTAACAAAAATCGTTCTGTGAATGTATGGTGTAAACAGTCCAACAGGCAGGATAATGGATAATGAAGGTTGATTCACAAATATGCAGGAAAAACACGTAGCACATGTAACAGGAACAATACCTTTTTACAGATTAACAACACAAACAGTCAGGAAGTCACTAATAATGACAGTACAGCACTTTCAATAGCGCTCAGCTCACCGACTGACCAGCCAGCACTGCTGCAGAGGAAACTCCAAAGTCGTTCTAGTCGACCAACATACTCTACTCAATACCTCTCAGCGTCTAACAGCTTACTAGCTCGCACAGCGGATAGAACTCCAAAGAGAGATTCCAAAGACGTTTCCACTCCGAGGCGATTCCAGTCGATCAATACGTTCAAAGTCGATCAACATTCACTCAGTCCGTGATCCAAGCGCACTCCTTATATAGTCTTCCCCGGTAGGCCTTGACGTCACATGGAATCATCTAGTACATTCAAGCGTATCTTCTCGCCTAATACAGATATCGAGAAAATTCCAGCACCTTTGATATCCAATATTTCGTCCCAAATTTGTCGCCAAGATGGTCGCCATGTTTGTCGCCAATGTCAGGGGTCAAGGCCTGGCTGCTGCCAGACATCCCATACTTACCCCTGTAAAACTCTCTTCCCAACCATAAGACTCACATTGCTGGGAAGCGACTTTCTATGTTTGTAACAATTCTTTTCGTGGCCTGTTTCTTTAACGAAAAACTATTTCATTCCCTTCTGGATTTAGCCAAGGACAATGTTTCTATTTCTTTTCCCTCGCCTTGACTTTTCTTTGAAATTTCCAGAATCCGATTTCACAAAGCGCTTTCTGTCAGCTGGTATTCAGTATTTTGTGCATTTTTCTGTTAGTTTATTTTATTTTGGTATATTTTATTGTATCTTTTGTTCATTTAGTGTTCGACATTCCGTTTTCTGCTATCTCCTATGTGAAGTACGCGAGGAGAAAATATTATAAATCTTCAAAAAAATTCGACCTCAAGATTTTGTAGGATCTCTACATTTTGAATCTTCCTGAATCCGAAAAAAAAAATGACGGGAGTCTGTCTTTTTCAAACAGTCGCTGATGTTAAAGGCGTAGAATTACTTTACTTGCGTGACTCTTTTCCGATTTTCAAATTTTTTCTTGTAACTTCTGTTGTTACCTTTTATCTCTAAAATAACAAACCAGAAAATTCATCCATAGAGACATATTGTTATGTTCTCGGATTCCGAAATCGTACGTGCTTTTGCGCATACGCCAGGTGGAGTTATTTTCATCAAAATAGGGGAAAAGTGAAAAATGTTCTCATCTTACCCATTGCCTGTCACCCCTTTCCAGAGTTAAATCGTCCAAAAGTGCTAGTCTCTGGATATTGAAACGATCAGTAAACGCCATTTTCGTTCTTGCAAACTTGCTGTGACAAGGTTTTTGAAAATAAATCCCTTCATTTATATATTGTTTTTCTTTAAAAGTCCTTATGTTCTTTATTCAATTTTTGAATTTATTTATATATTTTTATGAGAATGTGATTACTTCATTCAAATACACATAGTTAGAATAGAAAGATTTCATAGATCAATCATCTATGATATTCCTTACTTCCGGTTCACAAACAAAAGATAACAATTCTCCGTAAATTGGGGCCAAAACGCAAACAAATCCGGCAAAGGACCACTCATTAGAAAAGGTTAGGAATAGAAACCTTCGTTAGGAAAATCTCATTTGTTTCTATTTTATCAAATGAGAAATGCGTCTTAGCAGCATTTTTTTACCTTCATCAAGAATAGCATTCTAATGATCAGAAAATGCGTTCTTACCTGTTGCACGGTACGCATCTCTAGATTTTTTTTATTCACTCATAGGTAGCAGTAGATATGGAAAAAAATGAATAAAAAATAAAGAAAAATCAAGTAAGAAAACTTCGTAATGAGAATGCTTTTATAATTAAGATTCATCGCATTTATGTAGGATTTTTTTATGTTTTAAGATTTTTTATGAGCTTTTTCTTTTAATTGTTGTTTTGCAGACGATTTTTTTAAAGCAAAAATCATAAAGAAGGTTTTTTTGGTTACTTTTTTTTTACCTCGTTTCTTTTTTTTATCTTAAAAATAGGAAAAGTCGTTGCAAAATTAAGTTAAATTCATTCTTTACATTTAGTTAATTAAAAGAAAGATTCTGTAGTGGAGCACATGTACGCTATTGTAGTTATTGTTCTAATATACTACTCATTTTAAGAAAATTCTAGTTTAATCAACAATTTCAGAGGTGAACTAATATTGTTATTCTTCCAAGTTCTATTAAAAATACGCAATGGCGAAGTGAATCAGAGATAATGAATACAAAACTTCAGTCGTAAAAATAATGTATTTTCTAAAAACAACCTTTTATTAATGTACTAAGAAGTCGTTTTCATCAGAAATATGTACCAAACAAAATCATTAGTGTGTGAGGCTCTGATAAAATATTCTAAGCAAATTGGAATTTTAATTTCCCTTTCTATTAATTTAAAGATTTATTGAATATTCAGGGAAGTGTTTGCTTAAGAAATTTATTTTGAGTTAATTTTCTAGTATAATTTTCAGCGTCTTACGCTTTTACTATTTTTTTGACGTCCATATTTTTTATATTTTTTTCAACTGCTTGAAGCACTAGAAAAGCGTGTTTTTAAAAACATATTTATTTTTATTAGTTTCTACTTTTTAGTCTTTAATGTATTTCATAAACTATGGATATAAAATAACTCGACTCGACTCTCATGAATTGAATAGACATTATAAGGCGCTATTTCGCTATTATTTTATCCAATATAATTAATACATATGCCCTAGATGAACGCTTTCCAACATAGCAAAAAAATTTTACAATTCATTATTATTATTATAAAATCTTAGAATCCAGTTTTTCTCAAACACATTGAAAGTTGGCTCCACTTATAAGGAACGAAAATTTAGCTAAAAGTAATTCATTAACTGATAATTAAGTTTCGAAAATATCAAAATTTCGTATTGTCATCTGGAACACAAAGATCTCATACATAAAGAGTGTAAATAAAGAAGAGAGTGAAAAAGTTATTACAAAACTCCTATTTTTACAATTATTAAACAAGAGAAGTTAAATAAAAGTCTGTGACATATTTAAATTGGAATTTTAGTAAAAGGAGCTACCGCAACATTAAAAATTATTTTCTAACAATTTATGAGCTGAATTCATTCTTTTTAAGTGTATATGTCATTTGCTCAAAAGTAATAGGGAAAGTATAGAAAGACAAACTTGAGGAAAAGTTGTAAACGAACATTATAAAACGGTTTCTTTCTCATAAATTTATATGTACGCAAATAATGTTGTTATCAGCAACAAAAGGAAAGTATTTGAATAATATGGGTGTTTTTGTAATTACGTTAAAAAAAGAATAAACATTGGACTTTCAGTGTATTTACCGTCATATTTCTCATTCTTTGAGGGCAATGTTTTGTTTTATTCAATTTTTCATTTTGTGACATTATCTCAACTTATGTCAATATCTTTTTCTTTTAATTTCTGTTGACTGATTTGTGTTAAAACAAAGGCGAACAATAACTCTCTGTACGGCAATTAATTTTACCCTTTGGGTCTGGGAATGGACTAAAAGATAGATGAAAGGAGACTATCTGAAGCCTCGGATCATGGATTATACGGAATGGAGGAACGACATTCGTTAATTCGCGAAAAATAGTAATGAATGTATCAACTGCTGCTTTCGGATCTATGGAGAGAAACATGTGGTGTGTACGAGATACAGTATATCCCAATTCTTTCACTTTTCTGTTCTAATCTCAGAATCTCCCAATTCATTTCCCTTCTCCATTCTTTCACCTCTTCCAATTCATTTCACTTGTCCGTTTTTTCACCTCTCCATTCTTTCACCTATCCATTCTTTTAACTCTTCCAATTCATTTCATCTATCTATTTTTCATCTCTCCATTCTTTCACCTATCTACTCTTTCTCCTATCCATTCTTTCACCTTTCCCAATTCATTTCACCTATCCATTCTTTTGACTCTTCCAATTCATTTCACCTATCCATTCTTTTGACTCTTCCAATTCTTTCACCTATCCATTCTTTCACCTCTCCCAATTCATTTCACCTATATTGACTTTTCTATTCTATTAATTGTCTTGTAACTATTCAAAGGGTTATTGCTCGTCTCCGTTTTCATTTTCCATTACATATCCCACAACAAATTACCCCCGAGCAGCAGGAAAGCTTTAAACCATTCCACTTAGAAATGATCGAAAACGGCTAGACCTATTTAATTTTGCAGAAATCATATGTTTGACTTCGTCTTTTCTCACTGCTTATTGGTGTACTCATTTCTTCCAACGGAATTTTTTAAAAATATATAATAAACGGCTAGTGAGAAGAGTGGAAGAGTAAATTTCTCCTTACCAAAGCTCTTTTATCAAAGAAAGAGTATTGCATGCATTTCCTTTTAAATAAAGTTATAGGTATATCTCTTTACAATAATGCGAAAGTGCACTGTCATTTGAAAATCGTGCACAATGCAATATAATTAATGACTTTATTTTTACCTGCAGAAGAATACTTTTTCATTTAATGAATTTATCCTGTTTCCAGCGCAAATAAATTAGTAAGCATTTGTAGACAATATTCATGTAAATGTCTGGGTAGAATATTTTGGCGATCAGAATACGTTTTCTATCCATATTTCGTATACGAAAAAGTAACAATACGTGAACAAAAACGTAGAAATATCGGAAAAATTGTTTAGCTAAAAGTGATAAGCACTGCTCCGACACGGAATCCTCAGCGATCATCTGTTGTTTTATGTATTTCGTTCTTTAAAATGTTGGTTATCCCAAACAATTGACTGAAAACACAAAACACTCAATTTGATACCGCGTCTTACATTGCCACCATGGGAAATTTGCTCAACAGCATGAATATGCAATGCGCAAACCAATTTTGCAATTTCATCAAAAAGCACTTCCCTGAAAATATGCAAAACCGGCTTTTTCAACCCTATCATAATAAGAACAAGAAGCTGGAGTCTCTAGAGACATAAAAAAAATTTCACACAACCATCTTATTAGGCTCGCCGAATCGCTAGGAGTCGCACGACTCTGCACCAATCACATCCTCAGATTCAGCCCAAACGTTAGCAAATACGTTAGAATCACACGGAAATTCTTTGGAAAAGATAATTTCATCCAGGTAACTGGAATGACGCAAGTAAGCATCTCGGGCGGACTTTTGTGAAGAGGTCGCCATGGCAACGCGCGACGGAGCGGAAGTGAGGGGGTGGAGTAAAAGAAGATCGTTACAGCAAGACAAAAGGCCTAGCTGAGCCCTTTTCCATCATAATGGGAATGCATGTTCGTTATAGTCACTCAACTGGAAGAAAACGACATTTTTATTTCATAGAGTGCTATTTTCCTATTTCGGAGAATGGCAACGGCTTTGATTCCGAACAATCAAAACGTTATTACGTTTTTCTTTTTGGCATCGCTGTTGACGGAGAAGAGTTAGGTCTATGAATTTCATTTTGCTTGTTGTCGATTAGTTATTAATTTTTTTTGCTACCTTTTTGCCTACAGCTTCGAATTTTAAATTTTTAATTAAATATAAAGGACTTTTGCAAGGAGAAAAATATCTGGTGCTTATTCTTTTGAAAAAGAGATTTTGAGAATAAGGACTTAGGAGACTTTTCATCTACTGTTTTGTTCATCAGTCATTGTAGTCGCATAATTTTACGTTAAACTTATTAGAACGATGATAAAAATTTTTTAAAAGAAACAACTTTCTATACAAGCTACAAAAGGTATAAATATTTAGTTGAATTAAGTTAAATAATTAACATATTTTGAGAATAAAGCACACTTAACATTTTTTATTTACCGTTTTGTAATCCATTATTATAGTTACTTTAATATCTAAGTGTCGAGTACTCTTACTGAAGATTAAAAGTTCTTAATATTTTTGCTTTGACACATTCAACACTAATAGAATTAAATTTATATAAATCACTAATGGCATTGAATTAATTACAATTTATCTACGAATTGAAATAATATTTAAATTTAAAATAGTAAAATATTCTTTTAGAGGGGTTAAATATGCATTCTTCATTCCACGGATAGCTGTGAAATTTTAAAATTATGGATGCTGTCTTCAAACAATAACTTTGCTGTTTTCATTATTTAGTTTCAGAATAATAAACTGTGCTGAGTTAATAAACTCGATTTTTGATATATCTAATGCTATAAGTGTTTGTCTTTAAACCATATCAACATGAAAATGAAAAGGTATTGAATACATAAACTTTTAATGAAAATTTTAATATCGTCAATATTAATAAATTTAATAAAGACAGTTTTCAAAAATACACTTTAATTAGTGTAATAAAAAGTAGAATTTATTTTAATTACTTTCTACTTTTTAGTCTACAATTTGGAAAAATTGTGGACTCTTGAAGTCATTTTTTTCTCATATTCACTACCAGGTGGCGCCACTCGCATGGAATCAAAAGTTTCTTAAAATAATCGATTAACTGATAATATATTTCTAAAAATATTAAAATATATATTGTAATTGACAATACAAAAGTGAAAAATATTTCAAAACTCTAACACGTCAGGAATTGAGTGAAAAATCAATTACAAAATTCCATCTTTACAAACTGGCGGTTTTTACTATGAGTAAGAAGGAATTAAGACGCAAACTATTTATGTGCAAAGAAGTCTAGCTTAGTTAGGTTAACACACAGTTTTGAAGCTTCAGGAATACTACTTTGGGATAAGCCTTGTAATTTTTTCCTTTTAAATTGAGCTCATCGCTCGTCACACCATCCGAGACCAAAATTCGACAGAAATCCATAATTTTGGTATAAAGACCACATGCCAAATTCGTCACGTCACACGAGGACGGATTTTGTCCAAATTTCGATAGAAATCCCCAATTTTAATGTGAAGATCACATGCCAAATTCGCCACACCAGCCGAGGACAGATTTTGTCCAAAATTCGACAGAAATCCATAATTTTGGTATAAAGACCACGTGCCAAATTCGTCACACCACACAAGGACAGATTTTGTCCAAATTTCGATAGAAATCCCCAATTTTAGTGTGAAGATCACATGCCAAATTCGCCACACCATCCGAGGACAGATTTTGCCCGAAATTCGATAGAAATCCGCGAGTTCGGTGTAATGACCACTTTCCAAATTTCTTGCCTCTAGTTAATTCCGTGTTTGAATTATTGTGTTTACAGAAAGACGGGCATAAGTTTTGATTGCGGACTCAGGTAGGTTTAAAACGATAATTAATGTTTATCAAACTCTTAATGGCGAATTGACGATTATAATGTTTTGTCTTTTCGTACTTCTCATGCGAGAAAACAACAAAATGCGTTACTTCTAAGAAGGAAATATATTCTTAAAAAGGGAAATAACTGCCTCTGATTCGAAATGAAAAAGAAAAAAAATCGCAAGAGATACAGGAAGACAAAATTAGCGAACAGCAAGAGATTAAACATTAGAAATTTAGAAATAAAATTATTTTCAATCAAGAAACGGAAATCATGCTTGTTTAAAGTCAGATCGTTGAAAAGCCTTCACTGGAACCCAGCAGGATCGGATGTGACTAAGTGTTTACAGATGGCTTTAGGTAAATACAAGGATTTAATCGAATGGATTTCCTAGAAACTGAGCAAAGTTCCTTTTGTACTCATTTCAATCAAGAAGCTAAACTCAGAGTTGAATTAAGTTATATCCTGAAACGGAATTCAAATTGTACTGTTAATTAAGGGGCGTAGAAATTATCAAGCGAAACGGGGGAAAATTCCTCTTTGTTTTAGACTTTTAATTAAATTGCTCCCAAGGCAAAATTAAGTACATGTTGTCTTAGTATAAATTTAATGAAAGCACTTTTTAAAAACACACATTTATGTTTGTAGTAAAAAGTAGAAACTTCATTATTTTAATTATTTTCTACTTTTAGACTTTAATTTATAATTTATAATTGTAAATATTATGGAATCTTTAATTCAAATTTTTCTCTACTTCACTCCCAAGTTGCGCCACTCGTATGGAATCATAATTTAATTAAATTAATCGATTAACTCATAATTACATTTTAGGGTATATTGAAATAGTGTATTGTCATCGAGGACACACAAGTATATAAAATTTTAATAATCTTGCACATCAGGAAGTAAATTAAGATTTCGATTACAAATTTCTCTCTTCACAAACATGAAACAAGTCAAGTTAAATAAAACTGTGTATTAAAAAGTACTTAAGTAAGATGTTATCATGCATCAAAACGTTTATGATGTTCCTTTTCCAATAAATCAAGTCAAAATGAAGCTTGTGAAACCCCTTCGTGGTTAAAAGGTGCGGCTGATTATCGGTACCAAAGGGTCATGGGTTCATGACCAGATATCTCCAAAGATTTGTAGTGTGCGCGGGTCCAGTGTACGTTAAGTCCGTTGAGGTCAAACGTCCTTTTGCTGTTGTGTTACAGAAATTCGAGAAAGTAGGGGTTCGGCTCTAAATATCTTCCTCATCAAGTGAAACTTGTTCAAAATTACGTGCTCGATCCCAAATAAGCACTAGTCTATCATTGCACCACAAAGAAATAAACGAAAGGATTCCTCTTTACTCTTCTTGAATTTTTCGTTTAGGGGTGTGTTCAGGATGAAGCCTTTGTCACACAAGTTGCTGACGTTTAATAATTGAAGGCTGTGATACCATACCGAAAAAGATGCTGTGTGTACAGTCCTCAACTTTATAGATCGGACAGTCGCTATAACTCGGGTGTTATTACCGGATTTTCACAAAACTGGTGTCGATGGAAATGTCTCGAGGAGAATATTCCGAATAAACCAGTCTCCTCGAGGCATTTCCATCGACGCCAGTTTTGTGAAAATCCGGTAATAACACCCGAGTTATAGCGACTGTCCGATCTATAAAGTTGAGGACTGTACCATTACAGAACACTTGGCGGGAACTAGAATACCGCTTTGTCATTCTTTTAGCTACCAGGGGGGCAAACTTTGAAGTCTACTGAAATAATTTGTATTATTAAAAAATTTTACAACAGTCCATACAATGTATCCAAACAAACATATGTATAACTATAATAGTTTTCGCACAATAAACTTTTAAAGTCAGGGCAAGTCTTTCTGTTCGTCCTGTACTATAAAATTAAACACCAAACCTCATATATAGAAGATGATGTCATCAGGAGAGTTGCTATGTATTTTTTTGCTGCTAAGGTTTAATAGAATAGGGCCTGTATTTGGCTGTTACGAATGACTTGTATTTAATATTGAATGAAAATATATTGAGGAGAGTGGGATAAACCCTGGTACCTAGATTATGGCACTATTAGTCCTTCGTAAAGTGGACAGATGCTGAATTATACTTTACTAGTCAAAAAGAAGGAAAGGCCATAGTAGCCGTATGGGTGCTATTGAATTCACTACGTCTGTGAAGGTAAATTTGTTTTGAGACGTCAATTCTCTAATGTTCTTTGGTTTTTAAACTATCCTTATTTGATAGCCATTACAATTATAAGAACTATACTTATTATATGTTTACTGAGGATATACCCTATCAAACAATAAAGATTTATTCAAATAATTGCGTGCTTTTATTTTGGTTATTGCCAGGTACTCGAAATGGCCCATGACCAGGTCAGACAGTATTGATGATTCTTCCGCGGAGGATGATGAAAACATTTCAGACGTTTGTATTTTAATGCTGCATTTTCTAATTTAAATAAATGCATAGGGCGGATCCAATGCAGAAATTACCTTAACTGGGCCCCGAAAGCTGCAGTGGTGCGCAGGAAGGAAACAACTGGCTTACATGTGAATTTTGAAAATAATATTTTTCAATTGTCATATGAAATAAAAATGTCTGCTTCTTTTCCACCGAAGATCTAGTTTTCCTAATTTTCCATAAAATTAACATTTCCACTCGGTTTTACACCCCGTTTGACTTTTTCTGCAAAAAAAGTAGTTAAACTGCGACTTTTCATAAATGATATATTGTACTCCGTTAAACGATGAATATTTTAATAAAATTTGATAAACTCTATGTGGAATAGTTTAACTCCAACAGGCCTTCAAGTCTTAGATACCATGTCCTACCCCATTTTCTCCTACAGTGTTACTTATTGGATTTATTTACTTGAACATTGGTACTCACAAACAAGAAAAATCTTAAAAATATTTTAATCATTGCTTTTGTTTCAGGCGCGTTGCTACTCTGTTCAACTGAGATATTAAATACCTTTAGTTGTGTGCAAATTATAGTGGCTAGAGTTAATTTTTGTTTTTTAAATTCTGAAATTAAGAGAAAAGAAAACCGCATATCAATCAAATTGCTATCATTGAAAAGATAAATTTATGAATTTTTAAGCTGGCGGAAAAAACATTTTTGTCGGATAATTATTTCCGAAATTATCAACAGAAATAATCTTAATTTCATAATAATAATGATCTAACAAATTAATTTTAAAATAACAAGCTGTTAATTGCGAGAATTCATTAAATGTTTTTAACTTATAATTTTCTTGTAAGTGATATTGATTACCAAAGAATGAAACAGAAACTTTTAGTTTTAAGTAAATTACAAATCACT
Organism: Araneus ventricosus; assembly: GCA_013235015.1. NCBI lineage: Eukaryota > Metazoa > Arthropoda > Arachnida > Araneae > Araneidae > Araneus > Araneus ventricosus. The sequence goes on along the minus strand of BGPR01002248.1, from coordinate 135,950 downwards.
ATTTACTTAAATCCCCAATTTTGTTCAAAATTCGACAGAAATCCATAATTTTGGTAATGGTAATTCTCCAAACCATCTCAACATGAAAATTAAAACATTAAAAATGCTTTTCTGTAAACACAATTTGAAGTGCATTAAGAGAAAACGGATCAGTTGATCCGTTGAAACTCATCTTTTTCAGAGCTGATTTTAAATTATTAATAGCAAATGTTTAAAAGTTAATTCTTTAATACATCAATATAGTACGGCTTCCACAAATTAACCATTGAATGAAACTTGAAATTTTACCTATACCGTCCGGCTTACCCCCAAATAATAAATGAGTATTTCGGTTTATTTATACGCTTTTGGTTGTTTCAAATGTGTTTCGAGATAAACTGTGTCGCACTTTTGCGCGATAATTGTGTGATTAAATTATTCAGTTTTCAAAAGCAAACGAAACAAAATAATTTGCAAAAATGGAAAATTGTTTTGTTGGTAGAATTTTCTGAAATTTGAGGTAAGCAACTATTATTTGATAATAAAGATAATTCCAAATATTGGTACTTTCTTATGTACAGCTTATCACATATGTATATGATTTTTGTTTCACATGCTCTGTTTTTTCCTTAGATTCTATACTCTATTGATGTTTCTACAAAACCTAGGAGAGCACGGAATATTTGTTTATGTTTCAAGAAACCAACATTTTGTATTCATAGAAATTTTGATACAAAGAAACTAACATGCAGCTATGCAAAATTTACAGTTTCAGAAAACACGAACGAACTGAACTTCTTCGAAAGCACAATTTTTTTCTACTGCCTTAGGAGTTAGGATTCAAAATTCAGTGTGTATTGATGCTGTGAAAATCATAGCGCTGAGAAAAATCACCCGAAAAAAATGAAACAACTGCTGACGAAAAGCTACATATTTTATTTATGATTTATTATTTTAAAGATTTTTCTGAAAAAATGCATTCTTTCTTCTTGTGATAAGGCATGTAATAAATTATCTACAGAAGTAAGACTCTAAAAAAATTGTTAAAGGGTAGATCTCTTGGTAGATTTCAAAATGTTGATCGTGACTTTGGCCTGTGCAGTATACAATGTTTTAACTTGAAAACACTGTATTTCTGACTATAAGGTAAGATTTTTTAAAAATATCATCTTCTGCTGGAATGCTGAGGAAATTAATCGTAATTTTTTCTTAAAATTCCGATGGCTATTTAAAGATACCCCACAGTTATCACAATTTGAATCAGCGGGGCCTGTCTCTCCTCAACTATCGTGTATTCTCTCAAAATACGGCGCATTTTGTGTTTAACTTCGTCATATAGTGAATAGAGTCGACCGTGATTTTTTCAATTTTTCCGTTGATGTATTTGGTCCAAAATTTGGTACAGATCTGCAAATTTGCTGTGAAGACCAAATTTCATTTATATAGTTTGTTGCAATTTTAAGAAATAGCTTTCACATTCATGGAAATAGAAACCGATGGTTTAACTATTGATGTATTTTTTATAAAATGCGATACAGATCTACAGCTTTGGCGTGATAACGGCCTACGAAATACCATCTACAGAGCCACTTTACATTTTGAGTTATCGTTTTCATATGCAGACAAATTTCCATTGACTGATTTCGACCAAAGTCCATAAAGATTTACAATTTAATTGTTAGTATTACATAACAAACTTCCTTCTCATATAACTCTTTCAGTTTGTGAGTAATCGTGTTCAAAGACAGACAGACATAATTCCAAAGAATTCCTCCTTTCAGGGGAAAAGTTACACCAGGTCAGAAAAAAACTTACAACTTAAAAACAAATGTAATTGGCATCCTAAGCAACAAAATGAAGGTTAGGTTTATTATCTTCCTCATTTAAATGCACCTGCCTTCAGATGTCATACTTTCTTCATCAGAGACAGATTTTTCTGTACTGATTTTTAGGCTGAAAAACAGGCTGATTGTCTCTTCCATCTGTAACCTCCTGACTGATTGTTACATAGTTTAAGGAATGAAACACACTAGTCAGTGTTGCCTGGAATCTAGAAAAAAATATCAATCCCGTACTCCTAAACAGTTTATTTCTACTTCATTTTTCAGAAAAATTTTACACTGGTGCAGAGTTGCCTCCACGAATGCAAAGTAACCCCGTCTCATGGTGCTTCGTATATAAGAAATTAAAAAATAATTTAATTATCTCAAAGTAGAAGGTGACTCTAAAATTGTGTCCCTTTTTTACAGTTTAATTAATGATCTAACTGCACTGCTGGTATTTGAAAATTAAATATTATGTTGTGTAGTTTTAAAATAAAGTAAATCTAATTACTTACAAATATAACATATTACTAGAAAATCACTCGTCATGGTATGACGGGTGCAAATTGCCTCTTCATTCGAGAAATTTCCCGTCAAATTTGACGTGTTTAAATATATATATATATATATATATATATATATATATATATATATATATATGTGTATATATTTATATATATGTAAAATATATGTAAAACATAGATTGAAAATAAATAAAATAAACATATGTTTATAACAGGAATTTTTTTTAAATTTAGTACATATTATTTACATATTTCTTTATTCAAAAAACCCTCAACATTCCGTGTGAAGTATTTTTCGTTGTTTAACAATTTTCCTTGTGCTTCAGATGTCGAATCAAAACAAAGCACTTCTCTACTTGTCAAAGGTTTCCAAAAAATATTCGTGGCGCCCAAACTACATTACGCGCATGATCTACCACTGACGTAATTTACTACTTTCTATTATAAAACGGAAATTAATTTGAAATACAGGATTAATATAATTTAAAATTTCTCGGGAACTATTGATAATAGCGAGGTAAATTTAACATCAATCGATACAAAATTGTATTTCACGATTTTAGAGCTCTTAAATTTGAAATTAGAATGACAACTACTCTTTTAAATTTGAAATTACTGAAATTTAGGTTCTCTAACAATGCAATAATGCTGTTTAACATCTCCCAGTGCTATGGTGCGAGTTTTATTGTTGGTGAGGTCAGAGCGTTACCGAGAGATAAATGTGGGCTATTATATTAGTAATTCTACGGTAGTTTTTCATAAAAAGATACTAATAGATATTACTACCGATGTTGTGCACGAAACCTTACAGTGGAGACAATTCACATGATATCATAATCACATGAATAACGTAACTGCTTCGCTTTCACGCGACGTTTAACTTATATTTGTCTTACGCTGTATTCGGATGTCACATCCGTTTTACTTTTCACTATGAGGAGTTCAGAAAGAGAAAGTATTGTAATCATAGAAAATGCTGACATCTAGACGTTGATGAAAATCCATATATTAAACCAATCTGAATCCGAAAAGTAAATTCTTCGAATTATGTCCATGTGTAAGGACACATGATAACGCAAAATCGTTGCTTATTATATGGATTAAATTTGGTAAATGATGCTTTGCTGAGTACGAATCTTTCTTTCTTTTCGGGAACTGTGACATTTGCTTGTCTGTGAGCACAATAAATCAGAAATGAAAATGACCAGACTGTCGAAATTTGGTATGTTCGGTATGTAGTGACTGTATTCGGTAAGCTCCTGAAGACCTGTATAAAACTTTGATAATTCGTAAACGGAACGTTTGTCTATCAGTCCGTCCACGAGCATGTGAAGACAATAACTGAAACGCTCAACGAGATAGACCGATGGATTTTCATTACCAGAATTGTGACCTTCATCAAATTGTGGAGCAACTTGGTTCGTGAGCTGTTGATCAGTCTATGCGTACGGGAAACGGGTATGGCAAGTAAACGGAAAGGTTTAAAAACGCAACAAGCTAATTAAATGGAGTTCGCTGCGTGATTTTGACACAAAAAATTGTAGATCTGGCTGTCAGTTGTTCTCTGCTTCTGTATACACACGGGAGAGTTACAAAACGCACAAGCTA